>CM046444.1:87977189-88128616 GCA_025506515.1 Flaveria trinervia | reverse complement strand
GTTCCTCTAACCCGATATGGGGTAGAGTGGGTCCATTCGTGAAGTGAGTGTGAGTGGACGGGCCGGCTTGATGATTGGTGGTGGTAGATGTGGTGTACACAGGATGTGGAATGTGTGTGGGATGTGGTGGAGTGGCTGTGGTAGTGGTGGTTGGAGACGTAGTAGCGGGTGGAGTGGTGGTGGTAGTAGTGGTTGTGGGGGTGGAGATAGGAAGTGTGGTTGTGGTGGTAGCTGTGGTAGTGGTGGTGGAGTAGTGATTAAGGTGATCCTTTGCCTCTTGCTCTTCTTCCCATGGGGTTGGGTCATCATTTTCTTCCTTGAGCCCTTGGAGGAAGAGGCTCCCCCTAAGCCGAGTGGCTGGTATGAGGTGTAAGGAGGATCAGTGTCATCTGTAGCAACACCCTTTGACCTAGCATGGCATCCACCAACCACCGCATTGCTTCTCTCGGTGGCCATAACCCTACTGCCAACAGTCCTCACAAGAGGCTCCTCATCTGACTCATCATCCTGAGAATCAGGGTGGCTTGGAGCCAGCTCGGATCCACCCGGAGCCTCACCGTCTTGACCATCACCATGGTCGTCGCCATCGTCACCTATATCATTAGTGGGTAGCTTAATCGGCTTGATGTCTGAGTCACTCTGGTGGTTACGCCACTTCTTGTGAGAAGGCGCCACATAATCATCACTTGCCAAGTGCCCGAATAGTCTTCTGGTAGGGGGCTTCACCTGCTTCCTCCTGTACACCTTCATCCGACCCAAGGTGGTATTATCCATCACCTCTAATATCACTTCATCGTCCTTCTCCAGAGGCAGCAAAGGAAGCTTCTCATCTATGATCATTTTCAAGAACCTTGGATGCATGTAGAAGCCTTCCTTGCCTTTGCCTCAAGGTTCTCTATTAAGTAAGAGAAAATCATGTTAGAGAAGCTAAATGGGTGGTTCAGCACCAGTGCAACGTATGCATTCTGGAATTGGTCAGATAGATCATCAAATCCTCCCCTCCTTGATGTTATGCGCTTTAGTATGACATGGGCCATGTACTTGAACGGGGGACACAGGTTGCTTTTGTTAAGCACACCTGAGTTGATATCCCTAGTGTACTTCATCCTTAAAAACATCCCCTTAATGTCAAAGGATGCAACTTGGTCGGGTGGGCATCATCGTCACCCATATCTAGTACTTGTCTAAGATCAGCTGAAGTAACATCAATCACTTAGCCAAGAATGGAGCTATGTATACAGTAAGGCTCACTGGATTGTCAACTGAAGCACCTTCCCAGAACGCTTGCTGTAGAGACCAGTAGGGTGTGCAAGGAGCAGAGATATACTTATAGATCCTCGACCTACGTAGAAAGGCTATAATCCTAGCGAAATCAGTGGCGTTCCTGGAGGTAGCGTCAAGATGAGCACAGATGTTGTGCTTGATGTTGATAGTCCACCTATGAGCCATGTTTCTATAACACAAGACATATATTGTAAGATTTGAGCATACCAGAAGACAGTTGAAATTAAACTGTTTTGAGATCATTCTGGTTCAATCGTTGGATTGAACCATACGACTAAGTTCAGTTGTGTGATTGAGCTTGCGGTTGAGTTCAGTCATGAGACTAAGCTTGTGACTGAACTTAGTCGTGTGTTAGGCCATGCGGTTGAGTCCATCGTGCGACTGAACTCATTCGCCTGGTTCATTCGTCCGATTTAGTCATACGCCCAGCTCAATCGTGCGATTGAAGTTCATTCAGAGTGTCTATTCGCATAACTCTATGTTCAACACTCAAACCTTGAATCTAGGTCAAAACATGATGTTAAACGTTGGGTTTAGACTCATTATATTCGCAGGGACCCTAACTATCACTTTATGTCCTTCATTTTAATGATTATGCCCATTTAAGTGGTCTATTTGAAGGGTTTTACTGATTTCTTGATTTTAACAAATTTGATCAGTTAAGGTTTCATTTCATCGAGCATTTTGTTCGATTTCAGTCACTAAGTACCTGTAGATGATCACTGGATGACTTAGTAACACGAAGGAGATGCCAAAGCAATGATACGATATTTGGGTAGAGTCTCGGTACTTTTGAGTGACTAAGGGCGATTAAGGGTGATGAGACTCCCTGCGACCGACTCCCTACTATTTATACTAGTTTAACATTCAGTCGTATGGCTGGGGTTCAGTTGTGCGACTGGGGTTCAGTCGTGCGACTGGACTCATACGTATGGTTCAATAGTCTGATGGCTCATACTTGTGATCCAATCGTGCGACTGGTCCATACTTATGGCCCAATCATGCGATTGGCCCATACTCATGGTCTAATGGTGTGATTGGTCCGTACTTATGAGTTTGACCTCTTTCACATTCAAACATACATGTTTAACTATTGATAAGATGTTATGACCGATGATCATCTCAGACATGACCCTTTTAATTGAAAAACTGTATGATCGCCTCAGACGTGATCCTATCAGGGGAGTGATTCACAGATTGAATCTAGATGTATAGTCCGACTTTTACCTAACAAATAACTAAAAGTCAAATAAAACAACTTCAAATTTAAAACGAAACAAGATATATTAGAGTACCGCTAACCAATTTTACTTCCTGGAAAACACAACATCAAGTCTATTTTATCATTTCTGGTACGATTCATTATGGAATCCTACAAGTATATCAGAATCATTTGGACATTTTAATGAACCATTTTGATGCTAGATTCTTGTTTTGACTGAGAGTCAATAACAATTTTAGGAAATCATACTAGAGCTATAAGATGCACACAATGATTTTGATTTTCAAGATATGCAGCTCACGATGATTGTCAGTATACTTGTCCACTTAAATCCATACACAGATTTTGACACACAGTGGTGATGAGTTAAGGTTTGATTATTTCAACGAGCATTTGTGGATCCCACACTGATATGGTAATCAACATTCCTCAGGAGATTTTTGGGCGGTCTACGGGTACTTGACAAGAAGAAATTATTCTAAGAGCTTTCAAAGAGATGCCAAGCCTCAGGTCAGTGCCACCACACAGTAGAGAGGCGCAAACTACAATGAATTCTAGAATATTTAGGTTATGCTTATCCTCGGGTCAGTGCCACCGCACAGCAGAGAGGCACACAACCTATCTTCTTGTTAGAGCATTTATTTTCTTTTTGCACATAATGCACCAATAACATAAGTTATTAGCTTGATTGCAATTAGGATTTTTCCATGTGCTTTGCTCTTTTTTATGGTCGTCCACATAAATTTTTGGCGTTTGTTTTGCTCTTCACCCCTTATTGGAATTGCGTTGATTGTGTTAACCAAGATAAGATGGGAACCCATAGCAAGTTGAATAGCTTAGTTCGAATTTTAAACCACGAATATGAGGTCTACTCATGTATTGTGTTGAATCTACCTACACATCAAATAATGAACTAGCAACCTCTAGGTCTACTTTCTCTATGTTACCTCAATAGCATACTAGTTTTACAATCATTTTTGCATTTATTTTGATTAGTTTTGTCAGACTTATACTTTGAATTTTGCATCTTAATCATTTAAAATCTTTTAAGTCCCAAACAATTTGTTCCCTGTGAACTACAATTTTCAATAAACGTTGAATCAAAATCACAAATTTGATTTCATTTCTTTTAGCTAAGTTGTCCTCCTCCCTAGTTTTTTTAGTAAATAAATAGTGACGAATTTAATACTAATTTAACTTATTCTCCCCTAAAAATCAATAACCAAAAATATTTAGCTGTTTTTGGATTTTAATAGACAGAAAAATAAGTATAATAAAATAAAATAATAAAAAAATTTTACTATACTAGTTGGACTATGAACTTTTGTTTTCTGGAATCAATTCACATTTCTTTTTCACGTCATTGACCTCTAATAGATATAGAAACCTTGGTTTATCAAATACTTTTGTGTAGAGTTCGGCACGTTGAAAGTCCGTATTAATTTAACAACATCGATAAGTGCTTTTCAAAACAATCACGTATAAAGTGATATTAATACGATGTGCTTAGCTTTAGGATATTGGACCAGATTTTTTGTTACGGCTATAGCTGCGGAATTATCAACAAAAGTAGGAGTGTTAGAAAATTGCAAACCGTAGTCGTGCATTTGCTATTGAATCCAGATGATTCGTGAACATCAACTTGAAGCAACAACATATTTAGCTTCAAAAGTTGACAGAGCAACGGAGGTCTACCTCTTACATGCGAGGTGACTAACCGTCTACCAAAGAACTGACATCCTGCTGATGTTGACTTGTAATTCATTTTGCACCGTCATTCTTCTATGCATGGTGGCATCAACTAGATCACTATTTTCGTCGGGTGCCACGTAATGATTTGTAGCAAGTGGAGTTCCAACTGTAGAAGCATTCTCCATATCGAACCGACTTAAAATATCACCTGCATACTTGGTCTGATGTAGAAATATTCCCTTTGATGCCTGATCCACCTGTAACCGAGAAAGAACTTCATCTCTCCCATGGCACTCATCTCAAATTCGGCTTTTATTACATATTCAAACTGTTTACATAACTCTTTGTTTTTGGAACCGAAGATTATGTCATCAACATAAATTTGTACGAGTAGTAAGTCGCCCTCTTTTTCTTTGATGAATAGTGTGTAGTCAATAACTACTCTTCGAAATCCGTGTTTCACCAGATAATCTAGGGGCTTGATGGAGCCCGTAGAGAGCCTTATCCAGCTTGTAAACTCTATCTCGATGATAAGAATCCACAAATCCTTTGGGTTGACTGACATAGACTATCTCATGGATTTCACCATAAAGGAACACACTCTTCACATCTAGTTGATAGACTTTGATCTTCATGTAGAATGCATAAGCTAGAAATATACGTATTGCTTCCATCCTTCCCACTAGTTCAAGAACTTCATTTTAATCTATTCCTTCAAATTGTTGAAATCCTTGAACTACAAGTCGAGCCTTATTCCTAGTTATTACAACTTGGTCATCTTTCTTGTATTTCAGTACCCATATAGTGCCAATCACCATAGCTCTTTTAGTTTGACCACAAAGGTCCAAACTCCTAATTTCTTGAACTGTAGGAGTTCTTCTTGCATTGCACTCACCCATGCCTCATTGTTTAACGCTTAACTAAGGTATTTTTGCTCAAATTGAGACAAAATACATCGTTATGCTCCATTGTGAAGGTATCCTTTTCCATTATCAAGGCATAATCAGCTGTGTATAGCTGATTTCTGGTTTGTACTCCCGGTTTAACATCCCCAATGACATTGTCCAAGGGATGATAAACATTTAGCCAAGATTCGGGAGTGGTGGGAACAACTACTCGTGATCCAGATCGTTAAACTCAGGTTCAGGATTTGTAGCTGTTGGAGTGTGAGGTTCCAAAATATTAGAAACATCAAGATTTGATGCTTGTGTACTTTCAGTAGCAGGAACCTGTTCCTCCTGATCCACCTGTTCAGTCTCCACTTCTTCATCATCAGAGGAGGAATCACTTACATCAAGTGCTCCCCCTAAAGATTAGACGATTCATCTTGTGGAGTTGATGTTGCCGGGTCTAGTGGCGGTGTGTCTAGGACATCGAACATCATTCTGATCATTAATGCATCATCAGTAACAGTGATGGGTATGTTGAAGGACTTAAAGAATCCATCATAGTCAACAAAGAATGAAGGTCCCTTTCCTGTAAGGGGGCTGGTGTATCTGAACATCAATGTTGCATCACACGTCTACCTGACCCGTTGAGTTGTTATAAACTCTCTTGTTGGGTATATTGTAGCCAAGAAAGATCCCTTCTTCAGCCTTTTTGCTAAACTTCCCAGACCGAGTTTTCTTCAGCAGTGTACATGGTGCACCAAATGGTTCGACATACTCAAGGTTAGGTTTACGTCGCTGGAGCTACTCATAATATGTTTTACCATGACGTTTGACCACAAAGACCCGATTGATGGTGTAACATGCATTGGCCACTACTCGTTCCAAAATTGGATAAGCTGTTTTGAGTCGGCTAGCATCGTTCTTGCTGGCTCTATCAAGCTTCGATTCTTTCGCTCAGCAACTCCATTCATCTGTGGGGTGTAGGAAGATGTAAATTGATGTACTATCCCTTTTTCTTTAAAAAACGCCTCCATACACTAGTTCTTGAACTCTGTGCCGTTGTCTGATCGACTATGTCTAACTTTCAACTTGTAGAGTGATTCGAAAGTAGTAACAACTGTTTGAATGATTCAAATGTCTCTAATTTGGATTTCAGAAACATCACCTAAGAAAATCTTGAGTAATCATCCGTAACTACATAGCAGTACAAATCACCAGTAATACTTTTAGTGCTAACGGGACTAAATAGATCCATGTGTAGATGCTCGAGAGGCAGGTCAATGGAATTAACTTTCTTTGCCTTGTGAGATTTCTTAGTGTGTATGCATTTCTTACATGCTATGAAAAAATATGGAAGCTGGAAGTTCTTGACATTCATTCCATTCACTAGAACATTTTGTATCAAGTGATTCATCTTCCATAGATTTATGTGCCCCATTCTCCTAAGCCAGGAGATTAAGTCCTTCTCTATTTCCTTTGACAAGAAGCGTTGAACTTTCTGATCAGTTGTGGAGGCTTTTGAAAGATCCAAGACACATAAATCGTTATATCTTGTAGCTGACATTAAGACTTGTCCTACAGGATAATGTAATCCTTTTTCACCACATAGCACTTCTTGTTTTCAAGCACAACTTTGAAGCCCTTGTCACAGATCTAGGAGACTGAAAGCAAGTTGTTCTGTACTTGTTGAATGTAGTTGACCTTATCAAACTTGACTTTCTGGTTTCCCACTTCGGCCTGAGCAGTGATATATCCCCTTTATTCCAAGCAAATGATACATTCCTCCTTTAATTTGTTTGATGTTTAAGAGGAGAGACAGGTTCCCGGTCATTGCCTAGATGCCCCACTATCAACAATCCAGGCATTCGTGATAGCATTGTAGCGGACACCCTGCACATTCAAAGGTAATAATCAGTTTATGTTTGGGACCCAAGCGTTAACTATCTTGGTGACCCAGAGGAATCACACATCATAAACTCAACCTACTGTCCACTAAGGATGAGGGCATATCATTCTTCTTATTGTTCTCATTATCATACAATTTACTTGACTTTTCTAGGCATAAGCTAGTTTTGTATAAGGGTTGTTTGTGATAAACAGATGACTGGCTTATAGGTTGAACTTTAGGTTCATTAGTTCTCTTAGGATGAGTAACAGAACTCCTTTTCGAAGAACTTTGTTTAGTGTCATAAAGTTCAATTTTCTTTCTGGGAGTCTGATAATAAGGACAATTAGATGAAATATATCCTCTCTTTCCACAACTGTAGCATGATCTTCCTTTTACATGTTGAGGAAACTGTTTATGTGGGGTTAAATGTGATACGGGTGCGACATGAGTCTGGTTAGGTTTAGTCACTTCTCGTTTAGATGTATCACCTTTACTAACAAGATTAATTGTTTTGACATTTTGCACATCTCTAACATGCCCTTTGGTTGGACTTTGATGACTAACACGTGTGTGGTTAACTGGTTTAGTCAATTGGGTTCTGAAATAGACTTTGGTGAACCTGACCTTACATTAAGCCTTTCAAATTTATCATCCAAATTTATCGTAGGCATCTTTCCTTCTGATTTCAAGGTAGACTCCTTCTGTTTAGTGCTTTCCGTCATAGGTTTAATTGTCAAATCGGGATCACTAACCAAAGGAGTGGACACCACATGATCTTTACTAAGTTTTTATTTACATGTCTACATTTAGCATTTAATAAGATCTCATGTAATGGTGGAACTACCCTGTAACCCAACCCTTCCCCATTATTTCGTTCTTTCACTAAGTGTTAAACTATATGAGAAGAACTAGTCCAACTGTGCAGTTTTTGTTTTAAGGAATTAACTTCGACTTCTAAAATTGTTTTTTCTTTCTTTGTTTCTTCGAATAATTTAAACAAAACATTATGTCATTTGCTTGATTAAAAGCAACAACTTCGACTTCCCTTAGTTGTTTACCCAAAAGTTCTATTTTTTTGCTAATTGTACGTATTTTGTTTTAATATACGATTAGCTTCAGTGCACAGTTGTAAATCATTTACTAAGTTATCATTGTGGTCTAATAACCTAGCAAATTTCAAATCAATGCTTTCTCTAAATTTATTACATTCATCACAAGCATGTTTTTCAAACAGTTGGTCTTTAGTACTTACCTATGAGGATTTGGTTGAATAAGCCATCAATGCAGAGTTAGACTCTTGAGTTGTTGGAGATTCTAAACTTATTGCTCTGAGTTCTTCCTCAGCCAAGTGATGTACCACGTTCACAGCTTCATTAGTATCTGACGTTATTTGCTCAACTATGATCTCACCTTCACTCCCAGAACAATCATCCAGTCCCTCAACATAGACAATGTTTGATTCTCCCGGAGGCATAAAGCGGACGGTCTAGTCTTACCCTTGATCACCTTGAGCGGTCAAGGCCTTTGTATCTTTGCTTGAAGAGGTAGCTCTACTAATGGGTTTGTCTTGACGGTTGAAGGTGGAAAATGGTTTTCCATTTCCTGTTTTCTTGGGCTTTACACATTCCCATTTAAAATGCCCCTTTTCACCATAATTAAAGAAAGTGACTTTGGTTTTGTCAAAGCCAAACGTTGGGTCCTTTGTTGCTACGAAATTCTGTCCCGTCTTCTTAACGAACTTTTTGGCTCGTCTAACTGCACTTGGAAGAGCCCACATGATATCCATCCTCTACAGCTCGTTCTCGTCAACCTGCTCATAGTCTTCATCTGCAAGATGACAATTTTCGATCTTTCCAGCGACTAAACCATCATAGGATTGGGCAATAGCTGCAAGAAGATCCATGTGCGCCTTGGCTACCTCCACTGTGACAATACTAAGATTCTCAGTCTTAACTTCGTAGTGTTGGCTTTAGGCATTATGTATTGAATCGATAATGACCCAGATGTTTCTGGTCCTGAAGCAGTAGGTTGTGAGGGAGCCGCAGAACTGGACACAAAAGTAGTTTGCAGTGGTGCTCCTGAACTGGTTGGAGTGGGGAATGAGTTATAAAGTGAAGGATTCTGATCGTAGGATCCTTTTTGTGACATGTACTTCATTATTAGTTCATCTTCTTTTAATTCTAGGATGAAGCCATTTATGTCAAACTTTGCAAGAATATCATTCTGTCTAAGTTTAGACACGAACGAATCCCATTTCTCCGGAAAACCGTCTGCAAAACTGATATTTTATCTTCCATTGACGTTGTTACACCATGAGTGTGCAGCTCACTCATCATATGGTAGAACCCGTCAATGATGTCATCCATGCTCTCCTACCCTATCGAAGAGAAGTTATCAAACTCCTTTTTGAGAGCTTTAGCCTTCAGAGCCTTTAACGTTGCATTCCCATCATACATTTTCTCCAATGCTTCCCATAACTTTTTCACCTGTTTGTTCTCATAGAACTGATGAAAGATGTCTTTTGGTATAAACTAAGTCAATAGGGCATAGACTTTCTTTTCTGCATTGTACTTAACCTTCTGACTATCATTCATCCCTCCCAAAGTCAGCTTAACTCCATCAGCATCGACTGGCATTGTGTAACATGTCTCAATGGATGCCAAAGATTAGGATCAACTCCATTTAGATAGAGCTCAAACCTCTTCTTCCATTGTGGATAATCATCTAACGTTATAAGCTTTGGTGGTTTATTATGATTCCCAATTTCATTTTCCTAAAGTAGAAGGTTCTGGATGCGAGAGTCCCTTCCGACAATAAAAGCAGTGAATTGATCTTCAATATCTATAAACTTGAACTTTAGGACAAGATTGGTTCACTAATGCGATTGAGCAAATGCGGATGAGTCAATCGTGCAATTGGACAAATGTGGATGAGTCTATTGTGCGAATGGACTAATGTAGATGACTAATCGTGCGATTGGAAAATGTGGATGAGCCAATGCGGATGACTCAGTCATGTGAATGAACAATGCGGATGACTCAGTCGTCTGAATGAACAATGCGGATGGGCAAATGCGGATGACTCAGTCGTGCGATTGGACAATGTGGACGGCCAATGCGGATGACTCAGTCGTGCGATTGGACAAATGCGGATGACTAATGTGGATGGGTCAGTTGTATGAATTAACAAATGCAGATGACTTAATCGTACGAATGAGCTATTCGTGCGACTGAAGGCTGCTATGTTTGAAAACTTTTGAATTTTGACACTTTGACACGAATTATGATTTACCCAGAAACCCTAATCTGTCATGTGACGAAAAAAATCAACTTAATGCATGTAACGTCAGAAAACACCCGATGACCCAAAAATATGACTCTCTTGAGTTAAAACATGAGGTTTGACACAATTCTAATTGAATCAAATGCAAAATTAAAAGCCACAGCTTTGATACCACTTGTTATGACGGTGTACATACGGAATACTAACAGATTCTGCGTTTATACCTAATCAAATAGTGCAGAATCCTATTTGATTGGTGATCCAATCAGTGATAACAATTACCCGATCAATTAAGATTGATCTAAATGTTATGAAAGAGTAAAGATCGATCAGGATTGATGTATGAAGTTGGACAGGCTTCCTTGGACGTTCTAGACGGCTAGGGTTCGTGTGTTTCTCAAAAAGTGTGCTTCAAAGTGCTTTGTTTTTCCATGAATTATGTGGTATTTATAGGTTATGAGTTTCTAATCGTACGACTAAACCATTAGCATGGTTCAGTCGTGCGACTGAATCATGCGATTGATCATACGCACGACTGAGTCAATCTTATGTCTCAATCGTGCGACTGATCCATTCTCCTTGTTCAGTCGTGCGACTGGTCCATCAGCATGAGGTATTCATGCGTATGGTCCATAAGCATGGTCCATTCACATGAAGACTCATACGACTAAGTTAGAACACATTTCTCAATCATTATTGACTAAGAACTATGCACAACAACCTCAAACCTATATAGTAAGTTCATTATACTTTAACACACAATAATACTATGAAATATTAAACATTATAAACATCAACCACATATTATATTTCATTTAACCCATTCATTACATATGTGGAAGACATTACAGACTTTTACATTAAGCACATAAACTAGGGATATATGTATCAACACTTTTGAAGTCCCAACCAATTTATTCCATGTGTACTGTCATTTTCCATAAACTTTGAATCATAGTCACAGATTTGATTTCGCTTCTTTCAGCTACCTGCCCTTCCCCCTCGTTTTTATAAGTAATAAATACTGCAACGAATTAGATACTAAACTAACCTCTTCTCCCCTAAAATTTTAAAACCAAAAATATTTTTTTGTTTTGGATTTTAATAGAGAGGAAAATAAAATAAAACAAAATAACTCATAAACTTATAAATGAACTGTCAGACTAAGAACTGTTGTCTTCTTGAACCACGTCACTTTTCTTTTTCATGCCATTAACCTCTAAAAGATATAAAACCGAGGTTTCCCAAATGCTTTTGTGTAGAGGTCGGCGCATTAAAATGAGTATTAATTTTTACAACATCGATTAATTGTTTTCCAAAACAGTCACGTATAAAGTGATATTTAATACCGATGTCTTTTGTTTTAGGGTGTTGGACCAGATTTTTGGTGACAGCAATTGTAGCAGAATTATCAACAAAAATTGGGGTGTTAGAAAATTGAAAACCATAGTCGTTCATTTGCTCTTGGGTCCAAATGATTTGCGAACAACAAATTGCAGCAGCAGCAACATATTGAGCTTCACATGTTGACAGGGTAACTAAGGTCTGCTTCTTACACTGCCAAGTGACTAACCGTCTACCAAATAACTAACATTCGGCTGATGTTGACTTGTAATTCATCTTGAAACCACCATAGTCCGAGTCACTATATGATATAAGCTCAAAGTCATCACCATGAGGATACCACAACCCAATTGTTGGAGTACCCTTTAGATAACGAAAAAATCGTTTAACTCAAGTGAGATGATTTACTTTGGTTTTTCCTGATATCTGGAACATAGACACGTGGCGTACATAATATTAGGACGAGAGGCTGTGAGGTACATGAGAGATCTGATCATACCTCTATACATGGTGGCACTAACCAAGTCTCCATTTTCATTAGGTACCACGTCATGGTTAATGGTAAGTAGAGTTCCAGCAGCTCAAGCATTCTCCATGTCGAATCGACTGAGGATATCTCCTACATATTTGGCCTGATGAAGGAAGATTCCTTTTGGTGTCTGATCCACCAGTAACCTGAGAAAGAATGTTATCTCCTCCATGGCACTCATCTCAAACTCTGCTTTCATTACAGATTCAAATTCTTTACATAATTCTTCGTTTTTGGAAACGAAGATTATGTCATCCACATATATTTGTACAAGTAGTAAATCCCCATCCTTTTCTTTGATAAATAACATGCAGTCAATAACTCCTTTGCCATACCCTGTTTCACAAGATGAGTTGAGAGTTTCTCATACCAAGCTTTTGGGGCTTTTTGGAGCCGTAAAGAGCCTTGTCCAGTTTGTAAACTCTATCCCGATGATATGCATCCTCAAATCCTTCGGGTTGACTGATGTAGACTGTTTCATGGATTTCATGATGAAGGAATGCACTTTTTACATCTAGTTGATAAACTTTAATATTCATGTAAGATGCATAGGCTAGAAAGATACGAATAACTTCCATCCGTGCCACTGGTGCAAAGACATCATTGTAATCAATGCCTTCGAC
Source organism: Flaveria trinervia (assembly GCA_025506515.1). Taxonomy (NCBI): domain Eukaryota; kingdom Viridiplantae; phylum Streptophyta; class Magnoliopsida; order Asterales; family Asteraceae; genus Flaveria; species Flaveria trinervia. The sequence goes on along the minus strand of CM046444.1, from coordinate 88,115,862 downwards.
TTGTAAAACCCTTGAACTACAAGCCAAGCCTTATTCCTAATTATGACCCCTTGGTCATCTTTCTTACAATTCAGCACCCATTAAGTACCAATTACCTTAGCACCTTTTGGTCCGTCCACAAGGGTTCATAATCCTAACTTCTTGAACTGTAGGAGTTCTTCTTGCATTGCACTAACCCATGCCTCATCATTTAAGGCTTCAGTTACATATTTTAACTCAAATTGAGACTAAAGACATCAATATGAACCATCGTGAAGATATCCTTTTTCCATGACTGAGGCATAATCAGCTGAGTATAGCTGATTACGTGTCTGTACTCCCGATCTGACATCATCAATGATGTTGTCCAAAGGATGATACACATTAATTCGAGATCCGGGTTTGGTGGGAACAACTACATTAGAATCTAGATTGTTAAAGCCAGGTTCAGTATCTGTAGTTGTTATAGTATGAGGTTTAGAAGTGTTAGAGGCATCATGATTTGATGCTTGTGTACTTTCATTAGTGAGAACCTTTTCCTCCTGGTCCATATTTTCAGTCTCAATAGCTTCATCATCAGAGGAAGAATCACTTACTTCAAACTCTCCCCCTAAAGGGCTAGAGGTATCATCTAATGGAGCTGTTCATGTCGAGTCTGGTAGTGGACTGTTTAGAACATCATACATCATCCTAGTAGACAGCTCATCATTAGTATCGGAAGACGGTAGATTGTAGGATTTAAGAAATCCATCATAGTCAAAGAAGAATGAAGGTCCTTTTCTAGTAGGAGGTGATGAATCTTTGAACATCTACATTGCACCACACTTCTACCTGACCCGTTGAGTTGTTATAAACTCTCTGGTCTAGTATGCTATATCCGAGGAAGATGCCTTCTTCTTCCTTTTCCTAAACTCCCCAGTCTGAGTTTTCTTCAATAACATGCACGGTGCACCAAACGGTTCTAGATACTCTAGGTTGGGTTTATGTTGTTGAAGCAGTTCATAACATGTTTTCCCATGTCGTTTGACCATTAAGACTCGATTGAGCGTGTAACACACATTTGCCACTGCCTCATTCCTGAATTGAATAGGCAGTTTCGAGCCAGCTAGCATATTCAGGCACTCTATATAAAGCTCTGATTTTTCCTTTTAGCAATGCCATTCATCTGTGGAGTGTAGGCAGAGGTAAATTGATGTACAATTTCTTTCTCTCTACAATATGCCTCCATCCCTTGATTCTTGAATTTTGTGCCATTCTGTGATCGAATCTGCCTTACTTTCAACTTGTAGAGTGATTCCAAAGTAGTTATTAGATGTTTGAATGATTCAAGAGTTTTTGATTTGGCTTTCAGAAACATCACCCAAGAGAATCTTAAGTAATCATCCGTTACTACAAAGCAGTATAGATCTCCCGAAATGATCTTTGTGCTTACAGGGGCAAATAGATCCATGTGTAGATGCTCAAGAGGAATATCAATAGAATTCACTTTCTTCGCCTTGTTAGACTTCTTGGTCTGTTTCCCTTTCTTACATGCTACACAAAAATCTGGAATGTGGAAATTCTTGACAGTTACTCCATTTACTAAATTGTTCTAAACCAAATGATTCATCTTCCTTGGATTAATGTGTCCTATTCACCTATGCCATGAGATTGAGTCCCTCTCAGTTGCCTTTGACAAGAAGCATTGAACAATGTGATCAGTTGTGGAGGATTTTGATAGATCCAAGACATACAAGTCATTATATCTTGAAGCTGACATATTAACTTTATCCTCCTCAATCACATAGTCCTTCTTCAACATCTAGCACTTCTTGTTGTCAAATACAACTTTGAATCCTTTATCATAGATCTGGGAGATTAAAGTAAGTTGTTCAGTAGTTGTTGAACGTAGTTTACCTTGTCAATTTCACTTTCTTGTTTCCCACTTCGCCTTGAGTAGTGATGTAACCTCCCTTGTTCCCAGAAAATGAAACATGTCCCCCTTTAATTAGATTGATGTTGAAAAGGATAGACGAATTCGCTGTCATGTGCCTGTACGCCCCACTATCAATAATCCAGGTATTAGTCATAGTGCTGTAGCGGACACCCTTCACATTCAAAGAAACTAATTAATTCACATTTAGGACCCAAGCCATAACTAGCTTGGGTGACCCATAGGAATCCCACATCATAATTTTAACCCACTGTCCTTCAAATGATGAGGGCATATTGTTCTTCTTCTTCTCCTTACTATCAGACATATTACTTGATTTTTCTTTCTATAGACCAGTTTTGTGTAAGGCTTGTTTATGGTAAACAGACGACATGCTTAGGATTTGAACCTTAGGTTCACTAAAACTCTTAGGTGGAGTATTAGATCTCATTTTTATAGACTTGGTTTTTCATTAAAAAGTTCAATTTACTTTTTAGGCATCTGATAATAAGGACAATTTGGAGAGATATGTCCTTGTTTTCCACAACTGTAGCAAGATCTCACTTCTACAGATTGACGAAAATTTTTATGTGGGGCTGAATTTGGTAAGGGTGTGAGATATGTCTGGTTGGGTTTTGTCACTTCTCTTTTAGATGTTTCTGCTTCTTTAACAAACTTAATTGTTTTGACATTTTGAACATCTTTAACCATTAGTTTACTAGGACTTTGATGAGTAACACGTTTTTAGTTAACTTGTTTAGTCATTTTGGGTTTTGAAATAGACGTTTGTGAACCTGACCCTAAATTAACCCTTTTCAATTTATCATCCAAATCCTCAACAGGCATTTTTCATTTTGATTTCAAGGTAGATTCCTTATGTTTAGTGGTAGATTTCACCGGTTTACCTGTAGAATCAGGATCACTAACCAAAGGACTGGACACCACATGATCCTTTACTGGGTTGTTATTGATAGGTCTACATTTTGTGTTTAAAAGGACTACATTTTGTGGTGGCACTACTTTATACCCCAGACCTTCCCCATTATTTCGTTCTTTCACTAAGTGTTGAACTATGTGAGAAGAGCTGGCCAGACTATGCAGTTTTTGTTTTAATGATTCAACCTCGACTTCCAAAACTGCTTTTTGCTTTTTTGTTTCTTCCAAAGAGTTTAAATAAAACTTTATATCATTTGCTTGATTTATGGCAACAACCTCGGTTTCCCTTAGTTGTTTTCCCAAAAGTTCTATTTTTTCTTTAAAACTACTCTCATTTTGTTTTAATATACGATAAGATTCAGTGCAGAGTTGTAAATCATTTACTAAGTTATCATGTGTTCTAATAACCTAGCAAATTTCAGATTAATGCTTTCTCTAAATGTTTCACATTCAAAACAACCATGTTTTGCAAATAAAAGAATTTACATGTGATTAATCAGTTGAATTAGCCATCAAAGCAGAATCAGACCCTTCGGTGACTGGAGATTCTAAAATCATGGCTCTAAGTTCTTCCTCAAGCAGGTGGTTTACCACATTCACAACTTCTTCAGTATCTGACATCGTATGGTCAGCTATGATATCACCTTCACTAGCAGAACCATCATCCAATGCATCAACAAAAGCAATGTTTGATTCCCCAGGAGAAACAAATCAGAAGGACTAGTCTTGCCCTTCATCACTTTGAGCAGTAAGAGCCTTTGTCACTTTACTTGATGAAGCAGTTCCAATCATGCCTTTGTCTTGACGTTGAATGTAGAAAATGGGTTTCCATTTCCTGTTTTCTTGGGCTTTACACATTCATGTTTAAAATGCCCCTTTTCACCATAGTTGAAGTAGGTAACTTCGGTTTTGTCAAAACCAAAAGTCGTATCATTAGTGGCTACTAGATTTTGCCCCGTCTTCTTGACAAACTTCTTAGCTCTTCTTACTGCACTCGCCAGTGCCCACATGATGTCCATTCTTTCCAGCTCATTCTCATCAACTTGCTCACAATCTTCATCTACAGATGACAATTTCCAATCTTCCCGGCAACTAGACCATCATAAGATTATACAACAGCTGCTAGAAGATCCATGTGCTCCTTAGCAACTTCCACTGTGACATTACCGAGATTCTCAGTCTTCAACTTCATAGTATTGGCCTCTGGAACTATGTATTGGGTTCTAGACGACCCTGGCATTTCGGTTCATGACGCAGTGGTTTGCGAAGGAGTAGATGACTAGACACGAATGTTGTTTGTAATGGTGCTCCTGAAACAGCTGGAGTGGGAACTGAGTTGTAAAGTGAAAGATTCTAAATATAGGATCCTTTCTTCGACTTGTATTTCATTCTCAGTTCTTCCTTCCTTAACTTCAAGATGAAATCATTTGTGTCTAACGTTGCAAGAATGTCATTCTAGCTCAGATTAGACACAAATAAATCCCATTTCTCATGTGAACCATTAGCAAAGCTTGAAACTTTATCTTTCATTGATGTGGTTATGCCATGAGTGTGCAACTCACTCATCAGATGATAGAATACGTCAATAATATCATCCAAGCTCTCATTCCCTATCAAAGAGAAATTATCAAATTCCTTCTTGACAGCTTTAGCCTTCAATGCCTTCAAAGTTGCATTTCCATCATACCTCTTCTCCAATGCTTCTCGTAACTTTTTAGCCTGCTTGTTCTCAGAGAACTAATGAAAGATGTCCTTCGGTAGCGACTGATTCAACAAGGCATATACTTTCTTCTCAACATTGAAAAGAATCCTCTGGGCTTCACTCATTCCTCCTAAGGTTAACTTGATTCCATTAGCACTGACTGGCATCGTGTAACTAGTCTCTATGGATGTCCAAAGATTGGGATCAACTCCTTTTAAATATATCTCAAACCGTTGTTTCCCTAAGGATATTCATTTAACGTTAATAGCTTAGGCAGTTTATTATGATTTCCAATCTCATTCTCCAAAAGTAATAGGTTCTGGATGCGGGAGTCCTTTGCACTAGTAAACGCAACAAATTGATCTTCCGTTGCTTTAAACTTTGAGCTTTTTGAACAGGACTGTTTCACTCGTACGAATGGATAATGAGTATGGATCACTCGTGCGAATGAATTCAATCGTGCGATTGGATTCAGTCGTGCGTATGAACAGTACGATTGGAATCAAACGACTGGAGTTGTTCAGTCACGCGAATGCGACTGAGTTCAGTCATGCGAATGGAGTCTACGAATGAGTTCAATCATACGAATGAGCTAATCGTGCGATTGAACGCTGTTGTTTTTGTAAAATCGAAGATTTTAATACTTTGACACAAAATACAATTTTCTTAGAAACCCTAATTTTCCGTATTATGAAAAATTGAAACTTTAACACCTGCAAACATCAAAAACACCTTCTAAAGCAACGTGGTGACTCTTTTGATTAAAACGTAGGTTTTTGACACCAAAACTAATCGAATGAAAAGCAAAATCACGAGCCAAAGCTTTGATACCATTTGTTAGAGGACCGTTTTCATACGGCACACTAACTGATTTTGCGTTTGAACCAGATCAAATAGTGTGGAATCCTATTTTATTGGTGATCCAAGTAGTGAGAATGATAACCCGATTGATATAAGAATGAACTAAATGTTAAGAACAAGTAGGAATCAATCAAGAACGAACTGTGAACTTGGACAGGCTGTTTGGGACGCTCTAGACGGCTATGGTTTATGTTTATTCGAAGTATCTCTCCAAGTGTTTTGTTTTTCCACAAATTAGGTGCTATTTAGAGGTTAGTGGTTTCCATTCGTACGAATGAATCATTAGCATGGTTCAGTCGTGCGACTGAATCATGCGATTGAGTCATGCGCACGACTGAAGGTTCAGTCCTGCGATTGAGTCAATCTTATGTCTCAATCATACGACTGATCCAGTCTCCTGGTTTAGTCGTGTGACTAGCCTATAAGCATGATATATTCTTGACTATGGTCTATAAGTATGGTCTATTAGCATGAATAATCACCCAACTAGATTGAACACATTACTTAATCATCATTGACTAAGAACTCTATACAATAACCTCAAACCTATCTAAGAAGTTCATACATATGAATCAAAGATAAATAAACATCAAAGCATATATCATATTTCATTACTTTGGAACATTACATATATGTAAGACATGAAATATTTTTACATTTAAGCATATAAACTAGGAACATCATGTATCTACAACCTTCTTCTTCTCCTTTGACATTTCCATGTCAACCAGTTCATTCAATTCCTCTAAAGGGAGAGAAATGACATTATAAATGTCATAGTTTCTGGTCTGCAAGTAATTGATCCTGAGTGCCCTCAACTCATCATCTTGAGTGTTTGGCCTTGGGGTAGTCTTGATAGCAGTTTCCATGAGTCTTATAGATCCAAAAGAGGAACTTTATCCCTTTAGCTTCCGTTTCCTCTCTCTATTTCCTCCGCCTTAATCTCCTCAGATGTCATCTTTCTTTTCCTTTGTCACTCACAGACCTTTGCGACTTAGGGTGGAGAGAGCTTCAGCCTTCATTGCTTGGTGTAGCTTCCAAGCTATTAGGGATCGTGTACCAGACGATGTACTAACCAATTAATGTGTATACAGAACCAAATAGTGCATAATCCTATTTGATTGGCGATACAATCAGTGAGAACGCACGTAGCAACAATTATGTATTGAATCTAACGTTATGAATCGATTAGGAATTGATCTACTGCGATCTATGAACTAGGAGTATGATCTTAGAGGTCTCTGGACGGCCAGGGTACGTCTGGAATCAAAGTGTGTATAATCCTTTTGTGCATCAGAGATACCACTTAACGTAAGTTTGACACCGTCAGCTCCAACAGGCATGCTATACTCCGATTCTATTGCCTCCCACAGATTTGTATCTACTCCATTTAAGTAGATTTCGAAACATTGTTTCCATTGTGGGTAGTCTTCTCACGTAATAAGCTTCAGGGGTTTATTATGAATTCCCACTTCATTCTCTAACAGCAGTAGATTCTGAATATGGATATTTCTACTTGCTGTGTATGCTGAAAACTGGTCCTCCATTTCACTTAACTTTACTATTAAACAGACTGTTTATGTGTGCGAATGAAGGTATGCGATTGGGCTTATTCGGGCGATTGAACTAGGCGAATGGTTCAATCGTGCGACTGAACTAATGTGGATGACTGAGTCGGCCAAATGACCTAATGCGGTTGAACAGTCCGAATAGGGTTCTCAGTCTTACGAATGAGGGTACGAATGAGACCAATTGTACGTCTGGGGAGAGCGAATGAACTCAGTCGTGCGATTGAGCCAATCATGCGACTGAACCTGCTGAAGTTTGAAAATTCATAGGTTAAACGTGTTTTGACCGCAAAAACTCGAATTTTCACAAACCGTAATTGCCGTATGTCGGAAGAACTAAACTTTATGGTCAGGAAACGTCAAAGGCTCCGTTTGACACAAAAAGATTGCGTTTTTAGTGAAAAAACACAATTTTTGAATAAAAAATGATTGAATCAACACGTAATCAAGAGCCCAGGCTCTCATACCACTTGTTAAGAATGGTGTACCGGATGATGTACTAACTGATTAACGTGTATACCGAACCAAATAGTGCGGAATCATATTTGATTGGCAATCCAATCAACGAGAACGCATGTAGAAACAATTATGTATTGAATCTAATGTTAAGAATCGACTAGGAATCAATCTACTGCGATCTATAAACTTGGAGATTGATTTTAGAGGTCTCCGCACGGCTAGGGTACATCTAGAGTCGAAGTGTGTATCATGCTTTGGTCTTACGCACATATTCATTACGTTTATTTTGCTCGTCACCCCTTATTGGAATCTTGTTAATTATGTTAACCAGGGATAAGGTGTTACCCACAGCTAGTCAAACATTTTAGTTTAATCTTGAGATCACCAACAAGGTCTAGTCATCTATTGTGTTGAATCTACCAACACATTATCGGTGGCCTAGCAACCTCTAGGTCTACTTTCTTTGTGTTACCTTATTAGTAAGTAGTTTATCTATCATATTTTCTTTTATTTTGCTCAGACTACACAGACTTATACTTGAGCTTGCATCATTTTCAATTAAATTTTAAAGTCCCAAATGGTTTGCTCCTGTGTACTATCACTTTCCAAGATTGAATCGGTATCACACATACGATCTTATTTTTATCAGCTACCTCTACTTCTCCCTCGTTTTTTTTTGTTTTTTTTTTGGTTTTTTTGTTTGTTTTTGTTTTTGTTTTTGTTTTTTTATACTGTGTAATCCTATTCTCCCCCCTAAAAGTTTAAAACCGTAATGGATTAGCATTTTACGATTTTAATAGGTAAGACAATAAGACCACTTTTAATTAACCAACGTAAAATTAAGCAACTAAATTAAAATTTGAAAAATAAAAATAAATAGAAAAGTAAATTTACATGACACATCAAACTACACATGGTCATCTTCAAGAATGACCTCATTTTTCTTTTTAACAACGTTGACCTCTAACAGATATAGAAAACGTGGTTTGTCAAAAGCCTTTGTATAGAGGTCAGCGCGTTGAAAATCTGTATTTATTTTTACAACACCGATTAAGTTCTTTTCAAAGAAATCATGTATAAAGTGATATTTAATCCCGATGTGTTTGGTCTTAGGATGTTGGACCAGGTTTTTGGTGACTGCAATTGCAGCTGAGTTATCAACAAAGATAGGAGTAGAAGAGAATTTCAAACCGTAATCCCACATTTGCTGTTGAATACATATGATTTGTGAACAACAACTTGCAGCAACAACGTATTCTGCTTCACAGGTTGACAATGCAACCGAGGTCTACTTCTTACACTGCCAAGTTACTAATCTTCTCCTAATGAACTGACACCCTGCTGATGTAGACTTGTAGTTCATCTTGCAGCCTCCGTAATCCGAGTCGCTATACGCAGTAAGCTTAAAGTCATCATCATGAGGATACCACAACCCAAGTGTGGGTGTACCCTTCAGATAATGAAAAATTCTTTTGACCCCAATAAGATGGTTCACCTTAGGCTTTGCCTGATATCGTGAACATAAACATGTAGCATACATGATTTCAGGTCATGAGGCAGTGAGACACATGAGAGAGCCAATCATCCCTCGGTACATAGTGGCATCCACCAGATCACCATTCTCGTCGGGTGCTACTTCATGGTTTGTAGCAAGTGGAGTTCCAGCTGTAGAAGCATTCTCCATGTCAAACCGACTGAGAATATCACCTACATACTTGGTCTGATGTAGGAAAATCCGTTTGGTGTCTGATCCACCTGTAACCCGAGAAAGAACTTCATCTCTCCCGTTGCACTCATCTCAAACTCCCCCTTCATTACTGCTTCAAACTCTTTACATAATTCTTCGTTCTTGGAACCAAAGATTATGTCATCGACATAGACTTGTACCAGCAGTAAATCTCCATCTTTTTCTTTGATAAATAGTGTACAGTCAATGACTCCCCTATGAAAACCATTTTTCACAAGATGTGTCAAGAGGTTCTCATACCAGGCCCTTGGAGCTTGATGAAGCCCGTATAGCTCCTTGTCAAGTTTGTAAACTCTGTCCCGATGAAATTGTTGGGGTTTGTTAGAACAACATACATAATTTAACCATTTAAACGTTGTAAAAACGCAGCGGAAACAAGCTTTATAACATAGTTAATGAACTGAAAATTTGGGGTTTCATCTTGATATTATAAAGTTACAAACAAACCCAAGAACAAAGGACCTTTTATATGAGAATAAGACTAGCTATGTAAACACAAAACTAACATTATGGACAGCCATAAGAGGCTGCCATAAACTACCTTTCAGCAGCAAAATGTCGAAATGGATGAGGATGATTTGGACCAAGAAAGAACGACCAAGGCACCAAAAGAAGGTCCTCTCAAGCTTGCATACTCTATGACAAACACCTTGTCCTAGGATTTGAGCACCAAAACCCAAAAGAAAAAGCTGTTGGGAACCTTTCAGCCGTGAATCACTTCAACAAGAGGAGAAAACCCTTTTTCTTTCTTGTGGTTTTGCATGTGAGAAAGAGAAGAAGATGGAGTGAATGAATTGTCAAATGTGTTGTTCCAAGACTACAAGTGAAAACCAAAAATGGGGCACCTTCAAAGGGGCGGCTGAATCCTTTTCACTTTGGGTTTTCCTCTCAAAAACTTAAAACACAAATTCAACACATTAACAAGTCACTAATATGAGTTATACATATAATTAACCTTTTAATGGTATAACTCACACACACTTCATTATTATTTGATGTTATTTAAGTAACTTAAATAACATTACAAACAATAGCTTTAAACAAAATATCCATATAAATTGTTCAATCTCATATGCAACTTATTTAGAAAACCCATTTTCTAAATTGGTGTATTATTTAATTGTATGATCATATCATCAATTAAATATTATTTGGTGTTTGCTAAGCTTCTTATTGGGTATGACCAGACTTGGATCATAACGTACTAACCACATCAATGTTCTATGTGTCTGGGTATAAAGAATTCAATAGTTATGGATCCTTAAATCCCTTGGGTTGACTGACATACACTGTTTCTCGGATCTCACCATGAAGGAACGCACTCTTCACATCTAGTTGATATACTTTGATCTTCATATACGATGCATAAGCAAGGAAGATGCGGATTGCTTCCATTCTAGCCACGGGTGCAAACACTTCAGTGTAGTCAATACTCTCAGCTTGTCGAGATCCCTAAACAACAAGCCGAGCCTTGTTTCTGATGATCACTCCTTGATCATCTTTCTTGCATTTCAAGACCCATTTGGTGCCAATGACCTTAGCACCTTTAGGTCTATCCACTAGAGTCCATACACCTAACTTCTTGAACTGAAGAAGTTCTTTTTGCATGGCAGTCACCCATGCCTCATCATTTAGGGCTTCACTAACATACTCTGGCTCAAACTGAGACACAAACCAACAATAGGCACCATCATGAAGGTATCCCTTTTTCCATCACAGAGGCATAATCAGTTGAGTATAACGGATTTCTGGTCTGAGCTCCTGATCTCACATAACCTATGACATTATCCAAACGATGATAAATGTTTATACGTGAGCCAGGAGTTGTTGGAACAACCACCTCAGAATCAAGATTGTGAACATTTGTTTTTGGATCTGAGGCTATAGGAGTCTGAGGTTCAGAAGGCTTAGAAGCATCACTGTCAGATACTTGTGGACTTGTGGTAGTCGGAACCTATTCATCCTGGTTGTTCTTATCATTTTCCACATTTTCTTCATCTGAGGAAGAGTCACTCACATCAAGTGCTCCCCCTAAGTTGGTAGATGATTGACTTTGTGAACCGGATGGTGTTGAATCTTGAGAAGGTGTGTTCAAGACATCGTACATCATTTTTTTGCCAACTCGTCTTTGGAAGTTTGAGAGAGGTATGTTGAAGGACTTGAAGAATCCATCATAGTCAAAGAAGTAAGCAGGCCCTTTTCCAGCAGGTGGTGTGGTGTATCTCCGAACATCAACATTACACCACACCTCTACTTGACCCGTTGAGTTGTTGTAATCTCTCTTGTTTGGTATGTTGTATTCTAGAAAGATCCCTTCATCTACATTCTCGCTAAATTTTCCCTCCTGAGTCTTCTTCTGCAGGGTGCATGCAGCGCTAAACGGCTCGAGATACTTTAAGTTAGGTTTACATCACTGTAGTAACTCATAACACGTTTTTCCATGGCGTTTAACTACCAGAACTCGATTGAGCCTATAACATGCATTTGCAACTGCCTCATTCCAGAATTGAATAGGCAGCTTCGAGTCTGCTAGCATAGTCTGTGCGGTCTCTATCAAGCTATGATTCTTCCGTTCAGCAATACCATTCATCTGAGGAGTGTAGGCATAGGTAAATTGGTGCATAATTCCCTTTTCCTTGCAGTAGGCCTCCATCCACTGATTCTTGAACTCGGTTCCATTGTCTGAGCGCACTTCTCGTACTTTCTGGTTGTATAAGGATTCCAGTGTAGTTACTAATTCCTTGAAGGACTCAAATGTTTTTGATTTGGACTTCAGAAACATTACCCAAGAGAATCTTGAGTAGTCATTCATAACTACGTCACAGTACAAGTCGCCTGCGATGCTTCTTGTGCTAACTGGACCAAACAGATCCATGTGAAGAAGCTCCAGAGGTAGTTCTATGGAATGAACTTTCTTTTCCTTATGAGGCTTCTTTGTTTGTTTACCCTTCTTGCACACAACACAGAAATCCAGGAGTTGGATGTTTTTGACATTCACTTTCCTCATTAGATCGTTTTGGATCAAGTGATTCATCTTCCTTGGATTTATGTGTCCCATTCTCCTATGCCAGGAGATAGAATCCTTTTCAGTAGCTTTGGACAAGAAGCACTGAACCTCACGATCCGTTGTGGAGGCCTTCGAAAGATCCAAAACATAAAGATCATTATATCTTGAAGTTGTCATTAGAACTTTGTCCTTCGGGATCACGTAGTCCTTTTTCAGAACGTAGCACTTCTTGTTGTCAAAGACTACTTTGAAGCCTTTATCACATATTTGAGAAACAGAAAGTAAGTTATTTTGTAATTGTTGAACATCGTTTATCTTGTCAAACTTAACTTTCTGATTTTCCACTTCTCCTTGGGCTGTGATGTACCCACCTTTGTTTCAATCAAATGAAACATACCCTCCTTTGATTTGTCTCATGTTTGACAAGAGATCTCTGTTCCCTGTCATGTGCTTGGATGCTCCGCTATCTACAATCCAAGTGTTAGTCTCAGCACTATAGCGAACACCCTGCACATTCATTAAAATCATTAGTTCATGTTACGAACCCAAGCTTTCACTGGCTTGTGTTTCCCCAAGGCATCACATAACATAAACTCAACCCATTGACCCTTTGCGGTTGAGGGAAGCTCAAATGTCTGTTTGTTCTTATTCTAAGATGCTGAGGCGGATTTTTCTTTCCATAGACCAGGTTTGTGCAAGGCCCGTATGTGATAAACAACGACTGGCTGATGGGTTGAACTTTCGGTTCCCTATCCCTTTTAGGAGGCATCATTGAGTTCCTCTTAAAGGATCTAGAAGTTCAACTTTCCTCCTCGGTGTCTGATAATAGCAGGATGTGCTTTCAACTTTACGGTTTACATGTTTTTGTGGAGATGTAGGTATCACACGGTTGACCTTATTTTGTTTAGATTGAGACACTTCTTTGTTAGATGTATGGTCAGGTTTTACAAACTTAATTTTTTTACCTGGTTTTAAATCTTTTATTTCTTGTTTACATGGACTTTGACATGATGTGTGTGATTGACTAGGTTTAATCGTCTTTTTGGGTTCTGATTTAACTTTGTTTGAACCTGACTTTACATTAACCTTTTCAAACTCTTTTTCCAGGTTAACACAAGGCATTTTCTTTTTGCCTTGGAACTGGACACCTTTTGTTTAGTGCCAGATGCAATTGATTACTTGTGTTATCTGGGTCACTAACAACAGGAGTGGTCACCACATGATCCTTGATGGGGTTACTATTAATTGGTTTACTTTTGGTGTTCATCAAGGTCTCAAGTGGTGGCGGAACCACTTTGTATCCCAATCCCTCCCTGTGTTTCTCTCTCTCACTAAGTTTTGGACAATATGAGATGAGCTTGTCCAACTGTGCAGTTTTTGTTTTAAGGAGTTGACTTCTACTTCTAAAACTACTTTCAGCATCTTAATGTCCTCTAGGGAGTTAAGATAGTACCTAATGTCATTAGCTTGATTAAAGGCAACTACTTATGTTTCTCTAAGCTGTTTGTTCAATAGGTCCATCTTTTCCTTGTAGTTGTGCTTATTTTGTTTTAAAACTCTATTAGCTTCAGTGCATAGTTCCAGATCATTTACTAAGCTATCATTATGATCTAATAACCTAGCAAATTTTAAAACTATGCTTTCTCTATATTTATTACAATCCAAACAAGCATGATTATTAAACAAATAGTCAGTATTACTTACTTGATATGTTGAAAAGGAATGAGCCATGTATGCAGAATCTGTCGTCTCTGGTTCAGGTGATTCTGACTTTGATGTAGATTGTTCTTCTTCAGGCAGGTGTATGACCACCGGTGCAGTGTCTTCAGAATTTGACATCACGAGCTCTACTACTATATCTCCCTCACTGGCGGAATCGTCATTTATGTCATCCACACTAGCTATGTTGGTCTCTCCCGGTAAGACGAACCAAAAGCTCCAGTCCTGTCCTTCATCCTTGTTCGCAGTCAAGGATTTAGGATCCTTGCTTGTTGAAGTAGAACTACTAGATGTGGCTTTGTCCTGACAATTGAAGGATGAGAAAGGATTGCCATTACCAATCTTCTTTGGCTTCACCACACTCCCGTTTGAAGTGCCCCTTGTCTCCACGGTTGAAACAGGTTACCTTTGACTTGTCGAAGCCAAAGGTCATGTCCTTGGTTCCAACCAAGTTCTGTCCGCTCTTTTTGACAAACTTCTTAGCTCGTCGAAGAGCACTTGCCAAGGCCCATATAATATCCATTCGTTCCAACTCCATCTCATCCACCTGTTCATAATCCCTATCAGCCAGGTGGCAATTTCCTATCTTTCCAGCAATTAGTCCATCATAGGAGTGGACTACAGCAACTAGGAGGTCCATGTGTTCTCTGGCTACCTCAACAGTCATGTTACCGAAGTTATCGGTCTTCAATTTTGCTGCATTGGCTTCAGGTATAATATACTGGGTACCGGATAACCCTGACGTTTCAGTCCCTGAAGTAGATACTTGTGCTAGATTTGCGGAGCTTGAGACGAAGGCAGTTTGCAGTGGTGCTCCAGATGTCTTGACCGGAGGAGTCGCGTTGTAGAGCGCAGAATTCTAGTCATAGTTTGCCTTTTGAGCTCTATACTTCAACCTAAGCTCCTCCTCTCTCAGTTTCAGAATGAAGTCATTTATGTCTAACTTCGAGAGCATCCCATTCTGTCTGAGATTAGAAACGAAGGAAGCCAATTTCTCTGGTAATCCATCTGCAAAGTTAGATATTTTATCCTCCATCGACGTAGTAACTCCATTAGTGTGCATCTCACTCATCAAGTTATAGAATCTGTCGATCACATCGTCTAGGCCTTCCTTTCCTATTGAAGAGAAGTTGTCAAACTCCTTCTTCAAAGCTTTGGCCTTAATGGCCTTTAGTGAGGCATTTCCGTCATACCTCTTTTCCAACGCATCCCATAGTTTCTTTGCTTGAGTATATTCCGAGTACTGAGGAAGATGTCCTTCGGAATAGACTGAGTAAGCAAAGCATAGACTTTCTTCTTCGCGTTGGGTTTTACCTTTTGACAACCTCAGACGTGGTCCTTTTAAAACACTTTGTCACCTCAGACGTGACCTAATTTTTTATTTGAAAGCACGTGTGGTCACCTCAGACGTGACCTTTTAGGTGAAAAGGTTCCCTTTCAACTTTCATGACATAGTCTGATATTGAACAAACAGAAATTGACAAACTTTATACAGAAATAAAACTAAAACTTAAATTAAGACATGATTTTTGTGTTTTTTTGAGGGTTAAATCCTAAGATGTAAATCTAAAGAAATGTTTTTTCTGAAAAGGCAACTTCAATTCATTTAAACCATACATGGATCAATTCAATTTGGAATCATATAGGATATTCAAATCGTTCAGGACAAGTTATCTAAAAACTTTGATGCTTTATTCTTGTTTTTCATCAAGAGTCATTTAGCAAATTTAGGAAATCATACTAGTACTATTTGGTCCCCACTCTGATTTGAACTTTCACGAATTGTAGCCACAATGATTGTCAGTATACTTGTCCTCTTAAATCCATACACAGACTTTCAACACAAATTGGTGATGGTTTATGGCTTGTTTATTTCAACAAGCATTTGTGGATCCCACACTTATATGGTAATCAACATTCCTCAGGAGATTTATGAGCGGTCTTAGGGTAGTATTCAAGAAGAAACTATTCATAGAACTTTTAAAGAGAAGCCAAGTCTCAGGTCAGTGCCACCGCATAATAAAGAGGCAGCAAACAACAATGAATTATAGAATATATAGGTTATGCTTATCCTCAGATCAGTGCTACCATACAGCAGAGAGGCACATAATCCCCTTGTTTGAGCAATTTCATTCTTTTTGCACAAATCTCACCAACAACATAAGTTATTAGTTCAATTGCACGAATGAGCCATCTGCATTTGTTCCAGACCAAAAAAATTTAATAACACGAACTATCAAAGATTGGTTTCATTGATAAAACCTAACGATTACAAGCTCGTTACAACATAAGAATCAAGACCCTTGGCAAAGGGAGATCGAGCATGATCTCCTTTCTCATCGGCAGCCCTAGGCTCTGGGCAGACTTCCTCTCAATCCCTATCTCTCTACACATTGAAACTGGTATATATAGGCCTCGCCCATATTAGATGCGACTGGGCCCATTTGTGCTATTGGACCATGCGTACGGTTCAATGGTACAACTGGACCGTGCGTATGGTTCAATCGTACGACTGGCCCAGTCTTATGGTTCAGTCTTACGAATGTCCCCATCACATCTCTCAGTCGCACAACCGGTCCATTAGCATGGCTCAGTCGTACGACTGAGTCTCATTCGCATATGCTCCTGCGAATGACCTAGTTTCATGTGTTTACAACATATAAGGTGTATTATATTAAGCCTAGACTATTCGACAAGCGATGGACACACTATATATGACTATATATGCTTCAACAAATTCCCCCTTGGACGTGCTTGCGAATAATAGATAACACCTCTAACATTCTTCAGTCAATCTTTGCTCTGGTTGCCATTAGAATCAAACGAAAACCATTTTAGCCAATGTTGCTCATCCGTCAGGTTGTTACAAGGAAAATGAATTTAGGCACAATAGCTTTCGTTTACTTTGCAGAACACCATCATAGCAGTAAGATTCCCCATATGACTGATTTTTCCAGATAATGACATGAATAGTTTTCCATTGCTTCAATCTTCGCACAGCCTAACCTGATTAACATCAACACCAGTAGAAATTTCCCCTCACATTTAGCATATCCTAATATATAGACATTGTGCTCTCCTGGCGTCTTCACACGGTGTATTGAGTCAATGACGACCCAGTGAAGGATTCTGATCGTAGGATCCTTTTTGTGACCTGTGCTTCATTATTAGTTCCTCTTCTCTTAATTCTAGGATGAAGTCATTTATGTCAAACTTTGCAAGAATATCATTCGGTCTAAGATTAGACACGAACCAATCCTATTTCTCTGGCAAACCGTCTGCAAAACTTGATACGTTATCTTCCATTGACGTTGTTACACCATGAGTGTGCAGCTCACTCATCACATCGTAGAACCTGTCAATGATGTCATCCATGCTCTCCTACCCTATTGAAGAGAAGTTATCAAACTCCTTTTTGGGAGCCTTAGCCTTCAGAGCCTTTAACGTTGCATTCCCATCATACCTTTTCTCCAATGCATCCCATAACTTTTTCGCCTGTTTGTTCTCATAGAACTGATGAAATATGTCTTTCGATATCAACTGAGTCAATAGGGCATAGACTTTCTTTTCTGATTGTACTTAACCTTCTAACTGTCATTCATCCCTCCCAGAGTCAGCTTAACTCCATCAGCATCGACTGGCATTGTGTAACATGTCTCAATGGATGCCCAAAGATTGGGATCAACTACATTTAGATAGATCTCAAACCTCTTCTTCCATTGTGGATAATCATCTAACGTTATAAGCTTTGTGGTTTATTATGATTCCCAATTTCATTTCCAGAAGCAGAAGGTTCTGGATGCGAGTGTCCCTTCCGGCAATAAAAGCAGTGAATTGATCTTCCATATCTATAAACTTGAACTTTAGAAAAAGATTGGTTCACTAATGCAATTGAACAAATGCGAATGAGTCAATCATGCGATTCGACAGATGCGGATGAGTCAATCATGCGATTGGAATAATGCGGATGACTAATCGTGCGATTGGATAAATGCGGATGAGTCAATGCGGATGACTAAGTCGTGTGAATGAACAATGCGGATGGGCAAATGCGGATGACTCAGTCGTGCGATTGCACAATGTGGATGGCCAATGTGGATGACTCAGTCGTGCGATTGGACAAATGTGGATGACTAATGTGGATGGGTCAGTTGTATGAATTAACAAATGCAGATGACTTAATCGTATGAATGAGCTATTCGTGCGACTGAAGGCTGCTATGTTTGAAAACTTTTGAATTTGACACTTTGACACGAATTATGATTTACCTAGAAACCCTAATGGTCATGTGACAAAAAAAATCAACTTAATGCATGTAAACGTCAGAAAACACCCGATGACCCAAAAATATGACTCTCTTGAGTTAAAACATGAGGTTTGACACAATTCTAATTGAATCAAACGCAAAATTAAAAGCCAAAGCTTTGATACCACTTGTTGTGACGGTGTACATACGGAATACTAACAGATTCTGCGTTTATACCTAATCAAATAGTGCAGAATCGTATTTGATTGGTGATCCAATCAGTGATAACAATTACCCGATTAATTTAAGATTGAACTAAATGTTATGAAAGAGTAAAGATCGATCAGGATTGATGTATGAAGTTGGACAGGCTTCTTTGGACGTTCTAGACGGCTAGTGTTCGTGTGTTTCTCAAAAAGTGTGCTTCAAAGTGCTTTGTTTTTCCATGAATTATGTGGTATTTATAGGTTATGGGTTTCTAATCGTACGACTAAACCATTAGCATGGTTCAGTCGTGCGACTGAATCATGCGATTGATCCATACGCATGACTGAAGGTTCAGTCGTGCGACAGAGTCAATCTCGAAAGTGATCAACATCTAGTTTGATCAATTAAATTAAGATTTGTAGCGGAATAGCACATGAATTAGACAAAATTTTAGCAAAAATAATATGAAAATTCAATCAAACAGTAACGGTTATAAAGAGAGAAAGTTTTCTGCAAAAAGAATGTTTTCATTCACGCCCATGCTTCCCGTACAAGGAAATTAGGTCAACATTCCTTTTATAAAGGAATGTGACATCAGCTGACGTCACTTGATAGTGAGAGCTAACTGATTTATACAAACAACTGAAAGTAAACTAAACTACTGAAGTTGTCCACAACAACTGAGGACACCTTCACTAAAAGCAAAGTATAAGCTAACATTACAACTACTGAAGTTATAGCATCTGAAGTGTAAGAACTTCAGATGTTTTACATAATATAAAACTACTAATTACAAACTACTGAAATGTAAACCATCACAACTACTGAACAGAACTACTTCAGCTGTTTTGACAACTTCTGAGAACTTTGTCTTCAGACTGTCTTCAGACTTTATCTTCAGACTTTGTCTTTAGACATTGTCTTCAGTTGTTGTCTTCAGAATTTGTCTTTAGACTTTATCTTCAGACTATGTCTTCAGAATTTGTCTTCAGCTATTGTCTTCAGACTTTGTCTTCAGAGTTTATCTTCAGACTATGTCTTCAGCTGTTGTCTTTAGACTTTGTCTTCAGCTGTTGTCTTCAGACTTTGTCTTCAAACTTTGTCTTCAGACTTTGTCTTCAGACTTTATCTTCAGACTATGTCTTCAGCTGTTGTCTTCAGACATTGTCTTCAGCTGTTGTCTTCACACTTTGTCTTTAGACTTTATCTTCAGACTTTGTCTTCAGCAATTGTAGACCACTTCAGTTGTTTTGATGTCTGTGGGACTTAAAGGTTTTTCTGATCTGGCTCATTGGTTCTTTTGGTCCAACAAACTTCCCCTGAACCAATGCAGCCAAAACCTTTAAGATTATTGAAGTCCCACTTATTGGCAAAAACATTATCTGGATCAGCTCAGAAATCTTCAAATTAAGCTCAGGCCAGGGAAGAGGTTCAGAAGGTTTGATTGGCAAAGGATGAATGGGAACTCTGTGTTGGGGAATTGGACACAGAGTTGTTACCCTATCCATGAAACCTACTTCCCAATGATAAGTCTGTAAGACTCTCTGACATAGGCCTCAAGAAAAACAACTTGTTCTTCCATTGCGAGTTCTTCAGCTTCACTTTCAAAGAAGAACTCAGGCCCGTAATACTATGATGAGTACTTAATATGCTTTCCATTCTTCAGCTCCACAGTAGTTATTTCTCTGTATGCAAACTCATCAGGATGAGTGCCTTCAAGCAACAACTGGAGGTCATTTCTTCTTATTTCTTCAAGCTTCTTGTAGATCAACCCCTTCTTTACCATTTTGTTTTCTAGTAAAGTCTGTGGAGTCATCTTATACTTGTAAGCTCTCTTGAAGTCATCAAGGATTTCCCAGGGTGACACTACAATGGCCAGCATTATCATAGCATCTACAGTCTTCTTTACTTGGCCATTGTATCTACTTGGAATCTTCTTTTTATGAATTTTGTCACTTACTCTGGGGTCAGGCCAAATTCCACTCTCTCTTTCTGATATTGAAATGTAAATCTGAGAGCATACAACCTCTGAGCACGTTTCTTCATAGCTTGTATGGATGAAGACTTAGGAAACTCTTTATCAATCATCCTTAACAGCTGCCCATCATGTTGTTTGTGTTGTTCTTCTTCTTCAAGTTTGAGTTTTACCATTTGCCTTGGGAAGTCAGGTGTGATTATTGTTGGTTGACTCCTGGGCTCAGACATCTTTATTTTAAGAACATCAGAGATTGGCAGACTATCATCCTCATCATCATCATCTTCTTCTTCCATCCTCAACACCCTTCTCTTCCTCTTGGGTGCATTATTAGTCGTGGGTTGAGTAGGTTTCTTGGGTAAAGGAGTTAATTTTGAGGGTTGTGAAGTTGGATGTTTTGGTTTGGGTGATTGTACAGGCTTCTCTAGCATCTTGGTTGTGAGTGAAGCTTTGGATAACTTTGCCATATCAGACCTTTTCCCAGCACCAGCTTCATCAAGAGCTTCCATGATCAATCCTTTGTGAATACTTGAGAAGAACAGATTCTGGTGGTTATCTCCAAAATCTATCTCTGGACCATGACTTCACTTCAATGATTGATCTTCCCAGATGTTTTGATAGGAATCTTGTCATAGCTTCCAGCCTTTCCCTTCCTTTCTCACTCTAACTTCCCCATCTATGTTCAATCTCTTGAATCTCTAGCCTTCTGATTTCACAGTCAAGTTTGGCTGCATCAAAACCTTGTCTGAAGAGTTGATCAATAATCTTATCCATAGATCTGCTATGTTGCTCATAAGCTTCTTTGATCAGTTCTTCTAAGTTTTTCTCACTTTCAGTCTGTTCAGAGCTTTTCTTTCTCTTGTAGGTGATCATTTCCTTTTCTTTCTTCTCTTTTTCTTCTTCCTCTTCAACTCTCCTTCTTTTGTCTACTTTCACTAACTTAGACTCCCCCTTTTTGGTTGCATTGGGTTCAGGGGTGTGAATGTCAGAAAGTCTCTTAGAAACAGCAACATCAACTAAGGATTGAAGATTTAAGGAAAGCCTCTCATCAATGGCTTGATGCACAATGTTTGTGATTATGGAAGTGATGAGAGGTAAGGATGATTGAAAGGCAGCAACCATTTGCTCAGAGGGGT
This sequence comes from Flaveria trinervia, assembly GCA_025506515.1. NCBI lineage: Eukaryota > Viridiplantae > Streptophyta > Magnoliopsida > Asterales > Asteraceae > Flaveria > Flaveria trinervia. Next base: position 88,094,408 of record CM046444.1, on the reverse strand, counting down.
TCTGTCCCTGAGAAATGATGCCTCAATCAGAGGCTGGTGGCAAAGTTGTTGGGAGTGGCTCAGTGTTTGGGAGAGTTTCAGGAGAAACTGCCATCTGTGGGTGAATGTGAGTAGATGGACTTGATTCTTGTGACATTTTGGCAAGCATTCTTGTAGTCTGCATACCTCAGTCTCAAGAATGGTGTTGTGGACTAGAACATCAAAGAAAAAGCCCAGGTCATCATCAGTCTTTGCTGAATCATCTGACCTCCTGATGAAATCAGGATGAGCATGTGTTGAGTGTAGATCAGTATTCATATGTGCCCCTATTTCTTGGAACTGGGGACTTCCTGCCTAAGGCTTATGTCCTTCATTGGCAGTTGCCTCTGGTGAGGACTTAGAAATGATACCATCTTCATCCTGGTCATGTGCTGAAACAGGAGAAGAGGTAGCCTCACTAGATGTTCGAATCTCCTCCTCTACACAGGGAGATTGAAATCTGTAATCCCTGTGCTCTGGTTTATCAGCCACATTATAATCCTCTCCCTCAACTGTTGAGGTTTTCCTAGTGGTAATAGGTTTCTGGGGAGGGGTAGAGGAATGTAGTTGAGTCAGCACTTGTGCAATAACCACAGTTGGGCTTGTTAGGGTGGCTTCAGGGGGAGATAAGTGTGAAGAGGATTGCACCTGGGTTAATGGTGCTCTTCAATGGCAATCTTCTCAAGTAAGAGAGATTCTAGTAATGTGGTTTCCCCATTTTTGGTTGCATCAGGATCCTGTTGAGAGGATACCTGAGTGGTTTCAGCTGGTAGAGTCTTGGAAACTATAGGGGTATTACTACCCATAGTTTCATCCTGCCTTTGTGTTGCAGGGGCATCATCAGGGGACTCAACTCCCTGAGTAGCCGTTTTGGTTTGTTTGGAATGTGGTTTGGAGGGGACTTTGGATCTGGAAGATGAGGATGTGGGTTCCTTCTGCTTGGTTTTAGCAGTTTGGTAGCCTCTTTGAGGTGTGGATCAGAGTTCTGCCTGGAGTATACCTCTGGCAAAACTACCACAGCAGGGACTCCAAGGCCAACAAGGCCATTAGATTTTAATGATTCATGATTATGGCCATAAGAAACCTTGGATATAATAGCCATAGGTTTCATTGCCAGATCTTTTAATTCTAAAAATATAATTTCAGAAAAATTTAAGCTTTGGCGTTCAAGGATAGAATACAATACCTGCTGCCACCTGGATGACATTTGATCCCATGAAGAGGATTTAGGGGCAAGGCAGACATTGATCATGTGGAAGATTAGGCGTTCAGCATCATGGAAGTGCTTGTTCAGAATGGTTGTAGCACTTAGGTCGCCCGCATATCCATGGTTGTTGAATGATAGACCAATGGTGCCCTTCGGGTATTTGGTGACAAAGGTGGCATCATTCAGATCTAGCGTTTGGCGTATGATAGCAGGAGTGACTACCACCTTCTTCTGGTTTACAAATGACTGGAGAGTGATCGCGACATCATTCTCACCAGTATGGATAGTGACATTTGTCCAGAATTGGCGAAGGGTATCCGGATAGATGGTTGGATTCGGAAGAAAATTAGGTTGATACGGGGAATCAACCATCAGATCAATGGCAGCATCAAACTTAGTCCAAAAGGCCGATTTTATGAAGTAGGCAACACAGTTGTGTCGTGGTTTGATTTGCATGGTCGCCATTAATGGAAGATGAAAGTTCGGAAAACGATTTATGAAAAGTTTGAAGTTGGGGTTAGGTATTTATAGGTTCTGAAACGGCTGAAAGAAAACAACTGAAAGTTTTTGGTGTTAGTCATCAGTTGTTAGAAAACGACTGAAGACATGGTTTTAACTTTCAGATGTTGTAAACAACTGAAGACTTGGTGTTTGTCATCAGTAGTTGGAAACTACTGAAGACTTGGTTTTGGCTTTATTTGTTTTGAAATGAACAAGCAGTTGTTTGAAACAACTGAAGAATAAAATTACTCATCAGTTTTTGTCGTCAGTTCACATATCTCAGTTGTTTCATTTGACCTTAACAGTTACTCAGCAGATTATCTAATTTTCAGACGTTTCATTGGTCAACAGTACTTATCTGTTAGAACAGACATCAGTGGTTGTAACCACATGAGTACTTTGCAACAATAAAGTACTTTAGTATTTTTAAGTAATTTAGTGTTCAGTAGTTATGAAAACTGCTGAAGATAAAATAACTTATCAGTACTTATTTTTGGCAGCTGTATACTAATGCTCATCAGTAGTTGTGAGCTAAGATCATCAGTAGTTGTCAAATCATTCAAGCTGCAGCATACCAAGCCTTAGCACTAGATTTTTAAAAGTTGCACTGTCCAAAGGCTTAGTAAAGATATTTTCAAGCTCATCAGCACTAGGAAGAAACTTTGGATCAATCAGACCTTTTTCATAATAATCCCTGATAAAATGATGTCTGATCTCAATATGTTTGGTCCTAGAATGCTAGACAGGATTCTTAACAATACAAAGAGCTGAAGACAGAATCCGATAGTTCTAGCTGGTGAAAAGTGCAACATGCCCTTTATCACACCTTTGACTGACACTCAACAAGTTGTACTTGAGATTCTCCACATGGTTAACATCATCAAATCTTATCTCACCATTTGACACAAAGCCTTTGCCGATGATGTAACCCTTAGCATGATTACCAAAAGATACAAATCCCTTCTTTCCTTGAGAGTAGTCATGGAGAAGAGAACTGCTCCCTGTCATATGCATAGATCCTCCACTGTCCACATACCAGATGCTTCTATGGCATGCTGAAGAACCCTGCATTTGTCATAAGAAACTAGTTAGCTTTTGAGACCCAAACCATTTTGGTTTTGGTCTGTTCTAATCAACAGATTTTATACTAACAGATTTGTCATGATTAACAGCCTTTGAAGGTGGAGATGGTGCTGAAAAGGATTCCTTTGAATTTGGCTTAGTTTTCCTTTTCAGTGGTTTAATCACAGGTACATCTATTTGATTAACTCTCCCCAACAGATGTTGAACCATCATAGCAAGTTGTGTCGGATTGGTTGTTAAAGCCTTCAGTTCAGCAGACACATGAGTACTTGTTTTGTATTGGTTCCTATGACTCACCATGTCCTCCTTTTTGAAAGACACGGACTTAGTCTGGTGTTTTGATACTCCTTGCGGAATATTTTCAGCTGTTTTATGATAAACCCCTTCCTTCTTTTTAGATTTTTGTGAAAACTTTGGGTTATCAGTTTGAGATGTTTGTGGCACAAACTTGGTTTCAAATTCATCTTTCATTTTATTAATTTTCTTTTTAATTATTTTATCTTTATTAAAATTGGAACCCTTTCTATACCAACATTCATCAGTGAGATGATTGAATAGACCACATATTTCACATGGCTTTTTCTTCATCTTCTGTTGTTCAAGTGCTGAAGAAGATGAAACTACTGAAGGTGTGTTCTTTAGTACTTTCTTCCTCTCAGTACTTATGTGAAGTACTGAAGGATTTGTAACAACTGAAGACTTGTTCTTCAGAAGTTTTCTATCAGTACATTTGGATTTCCTAATAAACTCTTCAGCAGTTGTCAAACCATGTTTGTTTTCATTTGGTTTGAAATGTTCTTCAGGTGTTGTTACTTGCTCTTCAGTATTTTGAATACTTTGTGAGACAACACCTAAAGTGCTCAGCTTTTCTTTGATCATGTGTTTATGAGCATTAAGACCATCAGCAGATTGATTAGCTGAGGTACTATTACTGACTTCATCCTCTGATTTTACATTATCACTTGAGGATGAGACACATGATGATGTGTTTGGGAATTGATTTCACCTTAAGATTTTACTTCTGTCTTGGGAGTAAAATCTGTAGGAGGTACAGTGTGATTATACCCAATCCAAACTTCACATTTGAAGTTGTTTGCTTACTGAGAAGCATTTCAAACCCCTTGCAAGATGTTACCCAGCGTTCACACTCTACTTGAGTAGCGGCAAGTGTTTCTTTGAGATTCTTATGATTTTCTAAAATGACCTCTACCTTTTCCTTTTCATAAGTGATTTGGCATTTTAATTTGTAAATCTCATCATCTTTTTCCTTTAAAACAGACTCAAACTCAGCTTTTCTTTTGGAAATCACTTTCTCTAGGTCAAGATCTTGATTAATTAAAGCTCCATTTGCTTCTCTAATTGAGGCAAAAGCAGCTATGCATGACTCAGAACACAACTTCGCCTTAGCCTCAGAAGATACTTGTGGTACCTGTGATGATGAAGCATTTGAGCATGAACCATTAGTAGACTCCAGGGCCATAAGAGCAAGATTTCGAAAAGGATTTTCACCACCGTGTTGACCAGCACTAGAAAACACTTGTTCAGTTTAACCAGAAAGATCATCTGGTAAGCTACTTCAGTCAACAACTCCAGGAGTGAAAAAGATTTGATGTGATTGAGATTGAGATTGTTGACTTGATTGAGATGGTTGAGGCTCAGGTAGGGCATGTGGTTGTGGAGCTATGGGTACTAGAATCTGGTTGGACTGAGGCATGTAAAAACAGGGATAAGGATATGACATTTGACCTTGAGGAACAAAATATGCAGGAGATGATTGAATTTGTGAATGATGACCAGAACCGGTAGAATGTTGCCCTTTGTTTTGTGAACTATTGCCTGGAAAGGTCACAAAGGTTGCTGAAGAGTTAGATCCAGATGATCTACACTCTCTTGCAATATGTCCAAGTCTATGGCACTTGTGACACCTCAACTTGCTCTTGTCAAAACCAACTTTGGTTTTTCCAGAGAGACCAGGAAATTTTCTACCTGTCCTTTTGTAAATTTTTTGAGATTTGATATTGACTAATGCCATTTGGCTCAAAATATCCATCTGTTCCAAATCATCATCAATAATTCCTTTCAAATCATCCATCAAAAAGCACAAATTGTCACTATTACATCCCGAATTACTATCAACACCAACAAAAGCAGGATCTCCATTATTTGAAGAGAAATCTATATGCTCATCATAAGAACTTTCTGATGCAGCATATTCTAACTCATGACCAACCAGAGCAGTATTCCCTGGTACAAAATGATTAGTGAGCTTCCGAGATGAAGCCAATTTCCTTTTCTGTTCTATCTCTCTTTCAAATGTTAACAGTTTCCCATGAAGTTGGGTGAGAGATAGAAAGATTTGCACTGGAGCGTAGGACAATAGTATATGTGTCCCATCTCTCAGGCAGGGATATGAGAAATCTGTTGTTAATCTGACTATTTGTATATTCATGTTTAACCATTTTCAACTCACATATCAAACAGGAGAATCGCTCAAACTGTTGAGTTAGTGACTCACCCTTTCTATGAGATAATGTCTCATATTGCTGGGCAAGGATCTCTCTATTGTTTGCCAAGACCTCATCAGTTCCTCCAAATTGTTCTTTCAGAGCAACCCAAAGGTCATGAGCAGTTTCATGATGCATAAGTCCACAATAGATTTCATTAGGCAGTGCCATGGCCAGAATTCCATGGGCTTGAGCATCAATTTCAAACAGTTTCAGATCTTCATCTGAGTATTGCTCTTTCTTCTTCGATACCATCTCATTGGTTTCTAGATTACTCACGATAGGCTTATATGGTCCATGAACCATAGATTTCCAACAACCTGAACTGTTGACAGACAGGTGATGGAGCATTCGGCGTTGCCATATGTTATACTCACTCCTTACAAGCATCGGAGGCTTTGTTGAGGAGCCAGTATTATGAGGATCATTGATTGATGTAGCCATTTTCACCAATTCAAACAGGTTCAATCAGATTTTAATAGATCTAGCTCAAAAACTCAACAACACAGTTTAAAACAAGACGAATCTCAAATTAATTCACAGGAAGCAACAGAAAAACAAACTCTATAACCAATTCTTGCAAATTTGCTAAGTCGATCAAACTTAGATATCAAAAGAGTAGTTTCAATGATCAATTGTTAAATTGTTCAATGGTTAACCAGCTCTGATACCATTTGAAAGGGATCAAGATCTCGTTTGATCAATTAGATTAAGATTTGCAGTGGAATAGCACACGAATTAGACGATATTTTAGCAAGAATAATATGAATATTCAATCAAGCAGTAACGGTTATAAAGAGAGAAAGTTTTCTGCAAAAAGAATGTTTTCATTCACGCACATGCTTCCCGTACAAGGAAGCTAGGTCAACATTCCTTTTATAAGGAATGTGACATCAGCTGACGTCACTTGATAGTGACAACTAACTGATTTATACAAACAACTAAAAGTAAACTAAACTATTGAAGATGTCCACAACAACTGAGGACACCTTCACTAAAAGCCAAGTATAAGCTAACATTACAATTGCTGAAGTTATAACATCTGAAGTGTAAGAACTTCAGATGTTTTACATAATATAAAACTACTGATTACAAACTACTGAAATGTGAACCATCACAACTACTGAACATAATTACTTCAGCTGTTTTGACAACTTCTGGGAACTTTGCCTTCAGACTGTCTTCAGACTTTACCTTCAAACTTTGTCTTCAGATGTTGTCTTCAAACTTTGTCTTTAGACTTTATCTTTAGAATATGTCTTCAGACTTTGTCTTCAGCTGTTGTCTTCAGACTTTGTCTTCAGAGTTTATCTTCACACTATTGTGTTCAGACTTTGTCTTCAGCTGTTGTCTTTAGACTTTGTCTTCAAACTTTGTATTCAGCTGTTGTCTTCAGACTTTGTCTTCAGACTTTATCTTCAGACTATGTCTTCAGCTGTTGTCTTCAGACTTTGTCTTCAGCTGTTGTCTTCAGACTTTGTCTTAAGACTTTATCTTCAGACTTTGTCTTCAGCATTTGTAGACCACTTCAGTTGTTTTGATGTGTGTGGGACTTAAAGGTTTTTCTGATCTGGCTCATTGGTTCTTTTGGTCCAACCAACTTCCCCTAACCAATGAAGCCAAAACCTTTAAGATTATTAAAGTCCCACTTATTGGCAGAAACATTATCTGGATCAGCTCAAAAATCTTCAAATTAAACTCAGGACGGGGAAGAGGTTTCAGAAGGTTTGATTGGCAAATGATGAATGGGAACTCTGTCTTGGGGAATTGGACACAGAGCTGTTACCCCATCCATGAAACCTACTTCCCAATGATAAGTCTGTAAAACTCTCTGACATAGGCCTCAAAGAAAACAACTTGTTCTTCCATTATGAGTTCTTCAGCTTCACTTTCAAAGAAGAACTTAGGCCCATAATACTCTGATAAGTACTTAATATGCTTTCCATTCTTTAGCTCCATAAGGATGGTCCATTCACATGAAGACTCATACGACTAAGTTAGAACACATTTCTCAATCATTATTGACTAAGAACTATGCACAAGAACCTCAAACCTATATAGTAAGTTCATTATACTTGAACACACAATAATACTATGAAATATTAAACATTATAAACATCAACCACATATTATATTTCATTTAACCCATTCATTACATATGTGTAAGACATGACAGACTTTTACATTAAGCACATAAACTAGGGACATATGTATCAACAGTTTTGAAGTTCCAACCAATTTGTTCCCTGTGTACTATCATTTTCCATAAACTTTGAATCATAATCATAGATTTGATTTCGCTTCTTTCAGCTACCTGCCCTTCCCCCTTGTTTTTTTAAGTAAATAAATACTGCAGCGAATTAGATATTAAACAAACGTATTCTCCCCTAAAATTCTAAAACCGAAATTATTTTTGTGTTTTGGATTTTAATAGACAGGAAAATAAAATTAAAAAAAATAAATGAACTATCAGACTAAGAACTGTTGTCTTCTTGAATCACGTCACTTTTCTTTTTCATGCCATTAACCTCTAAAAGATATAAAACCGAGGTTTGTCAAATGCTTTTGTGTAGAGGTCGGCGCCTTAAAATCAGTATTAATTTTAACAACATCGATTAAATGTTTTCAAAACAGTCACATATAAAGTGATATTTAATACTGATGTCTTTTGTTTTAGGGTGTTAACCCGACTTTTTGTGACAGCAATTGTAGCAGAATTATCACCAAAAATAGGGGTGTTAGAAAATTGCAAACCGTAGTCGTGTATATGCTGTTGATTCCAAATGATTTGCAAACAGCAACTTGCAGCAGCAGCAGCAACATATTGAGCTTCACATGTTTACAAGGCAACTGAGGTGTGCTTCTTACACTGCCAAGTGACTAACTGTCTACCAAATAACTAACATTCCGCTGATGTTGACATGTAATTCATCATGAAACCACCATAGTCCAAGTCACTATATGCTGTAAGGTCAAAGTCATCATCATGAGGATACCACAACCCAAGTGTTGGAGTACCGTTTAGATAACAAAAATTTTTTTTAACTCAAATGAGACGATTTACTTTGGATTTTCCTGATATCTCGAACAAACACGTGGCGTACATAATATCAGGACAAGAGGCTGTGAGGTACATGAGAGATCTGATCATTCCTCTGTACATGGTGGCATCAACCAGATCTCCATTTTCATTAGGTACCATGTTATGGTTCATGGTAAGTAGAGTTCCAGCAGCTGAAGCATTCTCCATGTCAAATCGACTGAGGATATCTCCTACATATTGGTCTGATGAAGGAAGATTCCTTGTTTGATCCACTTGTAACCTGAGAAAGAACGTTATCTCCCCCATGGCACTCATCTCAAACTCTGCTTTCATTATAGATTCAAATTCTTTACATAATTCTTCGTTTTTAGAACCGAAGATTATGTCATCCACATATATTTGTACAAGAAGTAAATCCCCATCCTTTTCTTTGATAAATTACGTGCATTCAATAACTTCTTTGCTAAAACCATGTTTCACAAGATGAGTTGAGAGTTTCTCATACCAAACTTTTGGGGCTTTTTGGAGTCTGTAAAGAGCTTTGTCTAGTTTGTAAACTCTATCCCGATGACACGGATCCTCAAATCCTTCGGGTTGACTGACATAGACTGTTTCATGGATTTCACCATGAAGGAATGCACTTTTTACATCTAGTTGATAAACTTTAATCTTCATGTAAGAGGCATAGGCTAGAAAGATATAAATAGCTTCCATCCATGCCATTGGTGCAAACACATCTTTGTAATCTATGCCTTCGACTTGTCAAAACCCTTGAACTACAAGCCGAGCCTTATTCTTAATTATGACCCCTTGGTCATCTTTCTTACACTTCAGCACCCATTTAGTGCCAATCACCTTAGCACCTTTTGGTCCGTCCACAAGGGTCCATACCCCTAACTTCTTGAGTTGTAGGAGTTCTTCTTGCATTGCACTAACCCATGCCTCATCGTTTAAGGCTTCAGTTACATATTTTGGCTCAAATTGAGACACAAGACATCAGTATGCACCATCGTGAAGATATCCTTTTTCCAGGACTGAGGCATAATCAGCTGAGTATAGCTGATTACGTGTCTGTACTCCCGATCTAACATCCCCAATGATGTTGTCCAAAGGATGATACACATTAATTCGAGATCCGGGAGTGGTGGGAACAACTACTTTAGAATCCAGATTGTGAAAGCCAGGTTCATTATCTGTAGCTATTGGAGTATGAGGTTCAGAAGTGTTAGAGGCATCATGATTTGATGCTTGTGTAATTTCATTAATGAGAACCTATTCCTCCTGGTCCATAATTTCAGTCTCAATAGCTTCATCATCAGAGGAAGAATCACTTACTTCAATCTCTCCCCCTAAAAGGTTAGAGGTATCACCTAATGGAGCCATTCATGTCATGTCTGGTAGTGGAGTGTTTAGAACATCGTACATCATCCTAGCAGACAGCTCATCATCAGTATGAGAAGACGGTAGATTGTAGGATTTAAGAAATCCATCATACTCAAAGAAGAATGAAGGTCCTTTTCTTTCAGGAGGTGATGTTCTTTGAACATCTACATTGCACCACACTTCTTCCTGACCCGTTGAGTTGTTATAAACTCTCAAGTCTGGTATGCTATATCCGAGGAACATGCCTTCTTCTTCCTTTTCGCTGAACTTCCTAGTCTGAGTTTTCTTTAATAACATACACGGTGCACCAAACGGTTCTAGATACTCCAGGTTGGGTTTACGTCGCTGGAACAGTTCATAACATGTTTTCCGATGTCGTTTGACCACTAAGACTCGATTAAGCATGTAACACGCATTTGCCACTGCCTCATTCCTGAATTGAATAGGCAGTTTCGAGTCGGCTAGCATTGTCCAGGCAGTCTCTATCAAGCTCTATTTTTCCTTTTAGCAATGCCATTCATCTGTGGAGTGTAGGCAGAGGTAAATTGATGTACAATTTCTTTCTCTCTACAATATGCCTCCATCCCTTGATTCTTGAATTTTGTGCCATTCTGTGATCGAATCTGCCTTACTTTCAACTTGTAGAGTGATTCCAAAGTAGTTATTAGATGTTTGAATGATTCAAGAGTTTTTGATTTGGCTTTCAGAAACATCACCCAAGAGAATCTTAAGTAATCATCCGTTACTACAAAGCAGTATAGATCTCCCGAAATGATCTTTGTGCTTACAGGGGCAAATAGATCCATGTGTAGATGCTCAAGAGGAATATCAATAGAATTCACTTTCTTCGCCTTGTTAGACTTCTTGGTCTGTTTCCCTTTCTTACATGCTACACAAAAATCTGGAATGTGGAAATTCTTGACAGTTACTCCATTTACTAAATTGTTCTAAACCAAATGATTCATCTTCCTTGGATTAATGTGTCCTATTCACCTATGCCATGAGATTGAGTCCCTCTCAGTTGCCTTTGACAAGAAGCATTGAACAATGTGATCAGTTGTGGAGGATTTTGATAGATCCAAGACATACAAGTCATTATATCTTGAAGCTGACATATTAACTTTATCCTCCTCAATCACATAGTCCTTCTTCAACATCTAGCACTTCTTGTTGTCAAATACAACTTTGAATCCTTTATCATAGATCTGGGAGATTAAAAGTAAGTTGTTCAGTAGTTGTTGAACGTAGTTTACCTTGTCAAATTTCACTTTCTTGTTTCCCACTTCGCCTTGAGTAGTGATGTAACCTCCCTTGTTCCCAGAAAATGAAACATGTCCCCCTTTAATTAGATTGATGTTGAAAAGGATAGACGAATTCGCTGTCATGTGCCTGTACGCCCCACTATCAATAATCCAGGTATTAGTCATAGTGCTGTAGCGGACACCCTTCACATTCAAAGAAACTAATTAATTCACATTTAGGACCCAAGCCATAACTAGCTTGGGTGACCCATAGGAATCCCACATCATAATTTTAACCCACTGTCCTTCAAATGATGAGGGCATATTGTTCTTCTTCTTCTCCTTACTATCAGACATATTACTTGATTTTTCTTTCTATAGACCAGTTTTGTGTAAGGCTTGTTTATGGTAAACAGACGACATGCTTAGGATTTGAACCTTAGGTTCACTAAAACTCTTAGGTGGAGTATTAGATCTCATTTTTATAGACTTGGTTTTTCATTAAAAAGTTCAATTTACTTTTTAGGCATCTGATAATAAGGACAATTTGGAGAGATATGTCCTTGTTTTCCACAACTGTAGCAAGATCTCACTTCTACAGATTGACGAAAATTTTTATGTGGGGCTGAATTTGGTAAGGGTGTGAGATATGTCTGGTTGGGTTTTGTCACTTCTCTTTTAGATGTTTCTGCTTCTTTAACAAACTTAATTGTTTTGACATTTTGAACATCTTTAACCATTAGTTTACTAGGACTTTGATGAGTAACACGTTTTTAGTTAACTTGTTTAGTCATTTTGGGTTTTGAAATAGACGTTTGTGAACCTGACCCTAAATTAACCCTTTTCAATTTATCATCCAAATCCTCAACAGGCATTTTTCATTTTGATTTCAAGGTAGATTCCTTATGTTTAGTGGTAGATTTCACCGGTTTACCTGTAGAATCAGGATCACTAACCAAAGGACTGGACACCACATGATCCTTTACTGGGTTGTTATTGATAGGTCTACATTTTGTGTTTAAAAGGACTACATTTTGTGGTGGCACTACTTTATACCCCAGACCTTCCCCATTATTTCGTTCTTTCACTAAGTGTTGAACTATGTGAGAAGAGCTGGCCAGACTATGCAGTTTTTGTTTTAATGATTCAACCTCGACTTCCAAAACTGCTTTTTGCTTTTTTGTTTCTTCCAAAGAGTTTAAATAAAACTTTATATCATTTGCTTGATTTATGGCAACAACCTCGGTTTCCCTTAGTTGTTTTCCCAAAAGTTCTATTTTTTCTTTAAAACTACTCTCATTTTGTTTTAATATACGATAAGATTCAGTGCAGAGTTGTAAATCATTTACTAAGTTATCATGTGTTCTAATAACCTAGCAAATTTCAGATTAATGCTTTCTCTAAATGTTTCACATTCAAAACAACCATGTTTTGCAAATAAAAGAATTTACATGTGATTAATCAGTTGAATTAGCCATCAAAGCAGAATCAGACCCTTCGGTGACTGGAGATTCTAAAATCATGGCTCTAAGTTCTTCCTCAAGCAGGTGGTTTACCACATTCACAACTTCTTCAGTATCTGACATCGTATGGTCAGCTATGATATCACCTTCACTAGCAGAACCATCATCCAATGCATCAACAAAAGCAATGTTTGATTCCCCAGGAGAAACAAATCAGAAGGACTAGTCTTGCCCTTCATCACTTTGAGCAGTAAGAGCCTTTGTCACTTTACTTGATGAAGCAGTTCCAATCATGCCTTTGTCTTGACGTTGAATGTAGAAAATGGGTTTCCATTTCCTGTTTTCTTGGGCTTTACACATTCATGTTTAAAATGCCCCTTTTCACCATAGTTGAAGTAGGTAACTTCGGTTTTGTCAAAACCAAAAGTCGTATCATTAGTGGCTACTAGATTTTGCCCCGTCTTCTTGACAAACTTCTTAGCTCTTCTTACTGCACTCGCCAGTGCCCACATGATGTCCATTCTTTCCAGCTCATTCTCATCAACTTGCTCACAATCTTCATCTACAGATGACAATTTCCAATCTTCCCGGCAACTAGACCATCATAAGATTATACAACAGCTGCTAGAAGATCCATGTGCTCCTTAGCAACTTCCACTGTGACATTACCGAGATTCTCAGTCTTCAACTTCATAGTATTGGCCTCTGGAACTATGTATTGGGTTCTAGACGACCCTGGCATTTCGGTTCATGACGCAGTGGTTTGCGAAGGAGTAGATGACTAGACACGAATGTTGTTTGTAATGGTGCTCCTGAAACAGCTGGAGTGGGAACTGAGTTGTAAAGTGAAAGATTCTAAATATAGGATCCTTTCTTCGACTTGTATTTCATTCTCAGTTCTTCCTTCCTTAACTTCAAGATGAAATCATTTGTGTCTAACGTTGCAAGAATGTCATTCTAGCTCAGATTAGACACAAATAAATCCCATTTCTCATGTGAACCATTAGCAAAGCTTGAAACTTTATCTTTCATTGATGTGGTTATGCCATGAGTGTGCAACTCACTCATCAGATGATAGAATACGTCAATAATATCATCCAAGCTCTCATTCCCTATCAAAGAGAAATTATCAAATTCCTTCTTGACAGCTTTAGCCTTCAATGCCTTCAAAGTTGCATTTCCATCATACCTCTTCTCCAATGCTTCTCGTAACTTTTTAGCCTGCTTGTTCTCAGAGAACTAATGAAAGATGTCCTTCGGTAGCGACTGATTCAACAAGGCATATACTTTCTTCTCAACATTGAAAAGAATCCTCTGGGCTTCACTCATTCCTCCTAAGGTTAACTTGATTCCATTAGCACTGACTGGCATCGTGTAACTAGTCTCTATGGATGTCCAAAGATTGGGATCAACTCCTTTTAAATATATCTCAAACCGTTGTTTCCCTAAGGATATTCATTTAACGTTAATAGCTTAGGCAGTTTATTATGATTTCCAATCTCATTCTCCAAAAGTAATAGGTTCTGGATGCGGGAGTCCTTTGCACTAGTAAACGCAACAAATTGATCTTCCGTTGCTTTAAACTTTGAGCTTTTTGAACAGGACTGTTTCACTCGTACGAATGGATAATGAGTATGGATCACTCGTGCGAATGAATTCAATCGTGCGATTGGATTCAGTCGTGCGTATGAACAGTACGATTGGAATCAAACGACTGGAGTTGTTCAGTCACGCGAATGCGACTGAGTTCAGTCATGCGAATGGAGTCTACGAATGAGTTCAATCATACGAATGAGCTAATCGTGCGATTGAACGCTGTTGTTTTTGTAAAATCGAAGATTTTAATACTTTGACACAAAATACAATTTCTTAGAAACCCTAATTTTCCGTATTATGAAAAATTGAAACTTTAACACCTGCAAACATCAAAAACACCTTCTAAAGCAACGTGGTGACTCTTTTGATTAAAACGTAGGTTTTTGACACCAAAACTAATCGAATGAAAAGCAAAATCACGAGCCAAAGCTTTGATACCATTTGTTAGAGGACCGTTTTCATACGGCACACTAACTGATTTTGCGTTTGAACCAGATCAAATAGTGTGGAATCCTATTTTATTGGTGATCCAAGTAGTGAGAATGATAACCCGATTGATATAAGAATGAACTAAATGTTAAGAACAAGTAGGAATCAATCAAGAACGAACTGTGAACTTGGACAGGCTGTTTGGGACGCTCTAGACGGCTATGGTTTATGTTTATTCGAAGTATCTCTCCAAGTGTTTTGTTTTTCCACAAATTAGGTGCTATTTAGAGGTTAGTGGTTTCCATTCGTACGAATGAATCATTAGCATGGTTCAGTCGTGCGACTGAATCATGCGATTGAGTCATGCGCACGACTGAAGGTTCAGTCCTGCGATTGAGTCAATCTTATGTCTCAATCATACGACTGATCCAGTCTCCTGGTTTAGTCGTGTGACTAGCCTATAAGCATGATATATTCTTGACTATGGTCTATAAGTATGGTCTATTAGCATGAATAATCACCCAACTAGATTGAACACATTACTTAATCATCATTGACTAAGAACTCTATACAATAACCTCAAACCTATCTAAGAAGTTCATACATATGAATCAAAGATAAATAAACATCAAAGCATATATCATATTTCATTACTTTGGAACATTACATATATGTAAGACATGAAATATTTTTACATTTAAGCATATAAACTAGGAACATCATGTATCTACAACCTTCTTCTTCTCCTTTGACATTTCCATGTCAACCAGTTCATTCAATTCCTCTAAAGGGAGAGAAATGACATTATAAATGTCATAGTTTCTGGTCTGCAAGTAATTGATCCTGAGTGCCCTCAACTCATCATCTTGAGTGTTTGGCCTTGGGGTAGTCTTGATAGCAGTTTCCATGAGTCTTATAGATCCAAAAGAGGAACTTTATCCCTTAGCTTCCGTTTCCTCTCTCTATTTCCTCCGCCTTAATCTCCTCAGATGTCATCTTTCTTTTCCTTTGTCACTCACAGACCTTTGCGACTTAGGGTGGAGAGAGCTTCAGCCTTCATTGCTTGGTGTAGCTTCCAAGCTATTAGGGATCGTGTACCAGACGATGTACTAACCAATTAATGTGTATACAGAACCAAATAGTGCATAATCCTATTTGATTGGCGATACAATCAGTGAGAACGCACGTAGCAACAATTATGTATTGAATCTAACGTTATGAATCGATTAGGAATTGATCTACTGCGATCTATGAACTAGGAGTATGATCTTAGAGGTCTCTGGACGGCCAGGGTACGTCTGGAATCAAAGTGTGTATAATCCTTTTGTGCATCAGAGATACCACTTAACGTAAGTTTGACACCGTCAGCTCCAACAGGCATGCTATACTCCGATTCTATTGCCTCCCACAGATTTGTATCTACTCCATTTAAGTAGATTTCGAAACATTGTTTCCATTGTGGGTAGTCTTCTCACGTAATAAGCTTCAGGGGTTTATTATGAATTCCCACTTCATTCTCTAACAGCAGTAGATTCTGAATATGGATATTTCTACTTGCTGTGTATGCTGAAAACTGGTCCTCCATTTCACTTAACTTTACTATTAAACAGACTGTTTATGTGTGCGAATGAAGGTATGCGATTGGGCTTATTCGGGCGATTGAACTAGGCGAATGGTTCAATCGTGCGACTGAACTAATGTGGATGACTGAGTCGGCCAAATGACCTAATGCGGTTGAACAGTCCGAATAGGGTTCTCAGTCTTACGAATGAGGGTACGAATGAGACCAATTGTACGTCTGGGGAGAGCGAATGAACTCAGTCGTGCGATTGAGCCAATCATGCGACTGAACCTGCTGAAGTTTGAAAATTCATAGGTTAAACGTGTTTTGACCGCAAAAACTCGAATTTTCACAAACCGTAATTGCCGTATGTCGGAAGAACTAAACTTTATGGTCAGGAAACGTCAAAGGCTCCGTTTGACACAAAAAGATTGCGTTTTTAGTGAAAAAACACAATTTTTGAATAAAAAATGATTGAATCAACACGTAATCAAGAGCCCAGGCTCTCATACCACTTGTTAAGAATGGTGTACCGGATGATGTACTAACTGATTAACGTGTATACCGAACCAAATAGTGCGGAATCATATTTGATTGGCAATCCAATCAACGAGAACGCATGTAGAAACAATTATGTATTGAATCTAATGTTAAGAATCGACTAGGAATCAATCTACTGCGATCTATAAACTTGGAGATTGATTTTAGAGGTCTCCGCACGGCTAGGGTACATCTGGAGCCGAAGTGTGTATCATGCTTTGGTCTTACGCACATATTCGTTACGTTTATTTTGCTCCTCACCTCTTATTGGAATCTTGTTGATTGTGTTAACGAGGGATAAGGTGTTACCCACAGCTAGTCAAACATTTTAGTTTAATCTTGAGATCACCAACAAGGTCTACTCATCTATTGTGTTGAATCTACCAACATATCATCTGTGGTCTAGCAACCTCTAGGTCTACTTTCTTTGTGTTACCTTAGTAGTAGGTAGTTTATCTATCATATTTCCTTTTATTTTGTTCAGACTACACAGACTTATACTTGAGCTTTGTGTCATTTTCAATTTAAATTTTAAAGTCCCAAATGGTTTGCTCCTGTGTACTATCACTTTCCAAGGATTGAATCGGTATCACACATACGATCTTATTTTTATCAACAACCTCTCATTCTCCCTCGTTTTTTTTGTTTTTTTATACTGTGTAAACCTATTCTCCCCCCTAAAATTTTAAAACCGTAATGGATTATTGTTTTAGGATTTTAATAGGCAAGACATTAAGACCAATTTTAATTAACCAACGTAAAATTAAGCAACTAAATTAAAATTTGAAAAATAAAAATAAAAAGAAAAGTAATTTACATGACACATCAAACTACACATGGTCATCTTCAGGAATGACCTCATTTTTCTTTTTAACACCGTTGACCTCTAACAGATATAGAAAACATGGTTTATCAAAAGACTTTGTATAGAGGTTAGCGCGTTGAAAATCTGTGTTTATTTTTACCACATCGATTAAGTTCTTTTCAAAGCAATCACATATAAAGTGATATTTAATCCTGATATGTTTGGTCTTGGGATGTTGGACCGGGTTTTTGGTGACTGCAATTGCAGCTGAGTTATCAACAAAGATAGGAGTAGAAGAGAATTTCAAATCGTAATCCCGCATTTGTTGTTGAATCCATATGATTTGTGAACAGCAAATTGCAGCAGCAACGTATTCTGCTTCACAGGTTGACAATGCAACTGAGGTCTGCTTCTTACACTGCCAAGTTACTAATCCTCTCCCAAAGAACTGACAACCTGCTGATGTAGACTTGTACTTCATCTTGCAGCCTCCGTAATCCAAGTCGCTATACGTAGTAAGCTCAAAGTCATCATCATGAGGATACCACAACCCAAGTGTGGGTGTACCCTTCAGATAACGAAAAATCCTTTTGACCCCAATAAGATGGTTCACCTTAGGCTTTCCCTGATATCGTGAACATAACATGTAGCATACATGATATCAGGTCGTGAGGCAGTGAGATACATGAGAGAGCTAATCATCCCTCGGTACATAGTGGCATCCACCAGATCACCATTCTCGTCGGGTGCTACATCATGGTTTGTAGCAAGTAGAGTTCCATCTGTAGAAGCATTCTCCATGTCAAACCGACTGAGAATATCACTTACAGACTTGGTCTCATATAGGAAAATCCCGTTTGGTGTCTGATCCAGCTGTAACCCGAGAAAGAACTTTATCTCTCCCATTGCACTCATCTTATACTCCGCCTTCATTAGTGCTTCAAACTCTTTACATAATTCTTTGTTCTTGGAACCGACGAATATGTCATCGATATAGATTTGTACCAGCGGTAAATCTCCATCTTTTTCTTTGATAAACAGTGTACAGTCTATGACTCCCTGCGAAAACCATGTTTCACAAGATGTGTTGAGAGTTTCTCATACCAGGCCCTTGGAGCTTGATGAAGCCCGTATAACGCCTTGTCAAGTTTGTAAACTCTGTCCCGATGATATGGATCCTTAAATCCCTTGGGTTGACTAACATACAATGTTTCTCGGATCTCACAATGAAGGAACGCACTCTTCACATCTAGTTGATATACTTTGATCTTAATATACAATACATAGGCAAGGGAGATGCGGATTCCTTCCATTCTAGCCACGGATGCAAACACTTCATTGTAGTCAATAGCCTTAACTTGTCGAAATCCATGAACAACAAGCCGAGCCTTGTTTCTGATGATCACTCCTTGATCATCTTTCTTGCATTTCAAGACCTATTTGATGCCAATGACCTTAACACCTTTAGGTCTATCCACTAGAGTCCATACACCTAACTTCTTGTACTGAAGAAGCTCTTCTTGCATGGTACTCATCCATACCTCATCATTTAGGGCTTCACTAACATACTTTGCTCAAACTGAGACACAAAGCAACGATAGGCACCGTCATGAAGGTATCCCTTTTCCATCACAGAGGTATAATCAGCTGAGTACAACTGATTTCTGGTCTGAACTCCTGATCTCACATCACCTATGACATTATCCAAAGGATGATAAATGTTTATACGTGAGCCGGGAGTTGTTGGAACAACCACCTCAGAATCAAGATTGTGAACATTTGGTTCTGGATCTAAGGCTATAGGAGTCTGAGGTTCAGAAGGCTCAGAAGCATCACTGTCAGATGCTTGTGGACTTGTGGTAGTCAGAACCTGTTCATCCTGGTTGTTCTGATCATTTTCCACTTTTTCTTCATCAGAGGAAGAGTCACTCACATCAAGTGCTCCCCCTGACTTGGTAGATGATTGACTTTGTGAACCGATGGTTTTGAATCTTGAGACAGTGTGTTCAAGACATCATACATCATCTTGTTTGCCAACTTGTCTTCGGAAGTGGAGAGAGGTATGTTGAAGGACTTGAAGAATCCATCATAGTCAAAGAAGTAAGCAGGCCCTTTTCCAGCAGGTGGTGTGGTGTATCTCTGAACATCAACATTACACCACACCTCTACTTGACCCGTTGAGTTGTTGTAAACTCTCTTGTTTGGTATGTTGTATCCTAGAAAGATCCCTTCATCTACCTTCTCACTTACCGAACCAAATAGTGCGGAATCATATTTGATTGGCAATCCAATCAACGAGAACGCATGTAGAAACAATTATGTATTGAATCTAATGTTAAGAATCTACTAGGAATCAATCTACTGCGATCTATAAACTTGGAGATTGATTTTAGAGGTCTCCGCACGGCTAGGGTACATCTGGAGCCGAAGTGTGTATCATGCTTTGGTCTTACGCACATATTCGTTACGTTTATTTTGCTCCTCACCTCTTATTGGAATCTTGTTGATTGTGTTAACGAGGGATAAGGTGTTACCCACAGCTAGTCAAACATTTTAGTTTAATCTTGAGATCACCAACAAGGTCTACTCATCTATTGTGTTGAATCTACCAACATATCATCTGTGGTCTAGCAACCTCTAGGTCTACTTTCTTTGTGTTACCTTAGTAGTAGGTAGTTTATCTATCATATTTCCTTTTATTTTGTTCAGACTACACAGACTTATACTTGAGCTTTGTGTCATTTTCAATTTAAATTTTAAGTCCCAAATGGTTTGCTCCTGTGTACTATCACTTTCCAAGGATTGAATCGGTATCACACATACGATCTTATTTTTATCAACAACCTCTCATTCTCCCTCGTTTTTTTTGTTTTTTTATACTGTGTAAACCTATTCTCCCCCCTAAAATTTTAAAACCGTAATGGATTATTGTTTTAGGATTTTAATAGGCAAGACATTAAGACCAATTTTAATTAACCAACGTAAAATTAAGCAACTAAATTAAAATTTGAAAAATAAAAATAAAAAGAAAAGTAAATTTACATGACACATCAAACTACACATGGTCATCTTCAGGAATGACCTCATTTTTCTTTTTAACACCGTTGACCTCTAACAGATATAGAAAACATGGTTTATCAAAAGACTTTGTATAGAGGTTAGCGCGTTGAAAATCTGTGTTTATTTTTACCACATCGATTAAGTTCTTTTCAAAGCAATCACATATAAAGTGATATTTAATCCTGATATGTTTGGTCTTGGGATGTTGGACCGGTTTTTGGTGACTGCAATTGCAGCTGAGTTATCAACAAAGATAGGAGTAGAAGAGAATTTCAAATCGTAATCCCGCATTTGTTGTTGAATCCATATGATTTGTGAACAGCAAATTGCAGCAGCAACGTATTCTGCTTCACAGGTTGACAATGCAACTGAGGTCTGCTTCTTACACTGCCAAGTTACTAATCCTCTCCCAAAGAACTGACAACCTGCTGATGTAGACTTGTACTTCATCTTGCAGCCTCCGTAATCCAAGTCGCTATACGTAGTAAGCTCAAAGTCATCATCATGAGGATACCACAACCCAAGTGTGGGTGTACCCTTCAGATAACGAAAAATCCTTTTGACCCCAATAAGATGGTTCACCTTAGGCTTTCCCTGATATCGTGAACATAAACATGTAGCATACATGATATCAGGTCGTGAGGCAGTGAGATACATGAGAGAGCTAATCATCCCTCGGTACATAGTGGCATCCACCAGATCACCATTCTCGTCGGGTGCTACATCATGGTTTGTAGCAAGTAGAGTTCCATCTGTAGAAGCATTCTCCATGTCAAACCGACTGAGAATATCACTTACAGACTTGGTCTCATATAGGAAAATCCCGTTTGGTGTCTGATCCAGCTGTAACCCGAGAAAGAACTTTATCTCTCCCATTGCACTCATCTTATACTCCGCCTTCATTAGTGCTTCAAACTCTTTACATAATTCTTTGTTCTTGGAACCGACGAATATGTCATCGATATAGATTTGTACCAGCGGTAAATCTCCATCTTTTTCTTTGATAAACAGTGTACAGTCTATGACTCCCTGCGAAAACCATGTTTCACAAGATGTGTTGAGAGTTTCTCATACCAGGCCCTTGGAGCTTGATGAAGCCCGTATAACGCCTTGTCAAGTTTGTAAACTCTGTCCCGATGATATGGATCCTTAAATCCCTTGGTTGACTAACATACAATGTTTCTCGGATCTCACAATGAAGGAACGCACTCTTCACATCTAGTTGATATACTTTGATCTTAATATACAATACATAGGCAAGGGAGATGCGGATTCCTTCCATTCTAGCCACGGATGCAAACACTTCATTGTAGTCAATAGCCTTAACTTGTCGAAATCCATGAACAACAAGCCGAGCCTTGTTTCTGATGATCACTCCTTGATCATCTTTCTTGCATTTCAAGACCTATTTGATGCCAATGACCTTAACACCTTTAGGTCTATCCACTAGAGTCCATACACCTAACTTCTTGTACTGAAGAAGCTCTTCTTGCATGGTACTCATCCATACCTCATCATTTAGGGCTTCACTAACATACTTTGCTCAAACTGAGACACAAAGCAACGATAGGCACCGTCATGAAGGTATCCCTTTTCCATCACAGAGGTATAATCAGCTGAGTACAACTGATTTCTGGTCTGAACTCCTGATCTCACATCACCTATGACATTATCCAAAGGATGATAAATGTTTATACGTGAGCCGGGAGTTGTTGGAACAACCACCTCAGAATCAAGATTGTGAACATTTGGTTCTGGATCTAAGGCTATAGGAGTCTGAGGTTCAGAAGGCTCAGAAGCATCACTGTCAGATGCTTGTGGACTTGTGGTAGTCAGAACCTGTTCATCCTGGTTGTTCTGATCATTTTCCACTTTTTCTTCATCAGAGGAAGAGTCACTCACATCAAGTGCTCCCCCTGACTTGGTAGATGATTGACTTTGTGAACCGATGGTTTTGAATCTTGAGACAGTGTGTTCAAGACATCATACATCATCTTGTTTGCCAACTTGTCTTCGGAAGTGGAGAGAGGTATGTTGAAGGACTTGAAGAATCCATCATAGTCAAAGAAGTAAGCAGGCCCTTTTCCAGCAGGTGGTGTGGTGTATCTCTGAACATCAACATTACACCACACCTCTACTTGACCCGTTGAGTTGTTGTAAACTCTCTTGTTTGGTATGTTGTATCCTAGAAAGATCCCTTCATCTACCTTCTCACTTACCGAACCAAATAGTGCGGAATCATATTTGATTGGCAATCCAATCAACGAGAACGCATGTAGAAACAATTATGTATTGAATCTAATGTTAAGAATCTACTAGGAATCAATCTATTGCGATCTATAAACTTGGAGATTGATTTTAGAGGTCTCCGCACGGCTAGGGTACATCTGGAGACGAAGTGTGTATCATGCTTTGGTCTTACGCACATATTCGTTACGTTTATTTTGCTCCTCACCTCTTATTGGAATCTTGTTGATTGTGTTAACGAGGGATAAGGTGTTACCCACAGCTAGTCAAACATTTTAGTTTAATCTTGAGATCACCAACAAGGTCTACTCATCTATTGTGTTGAATCTACCAACATATCATCTGTGGTCTAGCAACCTCTAGGTCTACTTTCTTTGTGTTACCTTAGTAGTAGGTAGTTTATCTATCATATTTCCTTTTATTTTGTTCAGACTACACAGACTTATACTTGAGCTTTGTGTCATTTTCAATTTAAATTTTAAGTCCCAAATGGTTTGCTCCTGTGTACTATCACTTTCCAAGGATTGAATCGGTATCACACATACGATCTTATTTTTATCAACAACCTCTCATTCTCCCTCGTTTTTTTTGTTTTTTTATACTGTGTAAACCTATTCTCCCCCCTAAAATTTTAAAACCGTAATGGATTATTGTTTTAGGATTTTAATAGGCAAGACATTAAGACCAATTTTAATTAACCAACGTAAAATTAAGCAACTAAATTAAAATTTGAAAAATAAAAATAAAAAGAAAAGTAAATTTACATGACACATCAAACTACACATGGTCATCTTCAGGAATGACCTCATTTTTCTTTTTAACACCGTTGACCTCTAACAGATATAGAAAACATGGTTTATCAAAAGACTTTGTATAGAGGTTAGCGCGTTGAAAATCTGTGTTATTTTTACCACATCGATTAAGTTCTTTTCAAAGCAATCACATATAAAGTGATATTTAATCCTGATATGTTTGGTCTTGGGATGTTGGACCGGTTTTTGGTGACTGCAATTGTAGCTGAGTTATCAACAAAGATAGGAGTAGAAGAGAATTTCAAATCGTAATCCCGCATTTGTTGTTGAATCCATATGATTTGTGAACAGCAAATTGCAGCAGCAACGTATTCTGCTTCACAGGTTGACAATGCAACTGAGGTCTGCTTCTTACACTGCCAAGTTACTAATCCTCTCCCAAAGAACTGACAACCTGCTGATGTAGACTTGTACTTCATCTTGCAGCCTCCGTAATCCAAGTCGCTATACGTAGTAAGCTCAAAGTCATCATCATGAGGATACCACAACCCAAGTGTGGGTGTACCCTTCAGATAACGAAAAATCCTTTTGACCCCAATAAGATGGTTCACCTTAGGCTTTCCCTGATATCGTGAACATAAACATGTAGCATACATGATATCAGGTCGTGAGGCAGTGAGATACATGAGAGAGCTAATCATCCCTCGGTACATAGTGGCATCCACCAGATCACCATTCTCGTCGGGTGCTACATCATGGTTTGTAGCAAGTAGAGTTCCATCTGTAGAAGCATTCTCCATGTCAAACCGACTGAGAATATCACTTACAGACTTGGTCTCATATAGGAAAATCCCGTTTGGTGTCTGATCCAGCTGTAACCCGAGAAAGAACTTTATCTCTCCCATTGCACTCATCTTATACTCCGCCTTCATTAGTGCTTCAAACTCTTTACATAATTCTTTGTTCTTGGAACCGACGAATATGTCATCGATATAGATTTGTACCAGCGGTAAATCTCCATCTTTTTCTTTGATAAACAGTGTACAGTCTATGACTCCCTGCGAAAACCATGTTTCACAAGATGTGTTGAGAGTTTCTCATACCAGGCCCTTGGAGCTTGATGAAGCCCGTATAACGCCTTGTCAAGTTTGTAAACTCTGTCCCGATGATATGGATCCTTAAATCCCTTGGGTTGACTAACATACAATGTTTCTCGGATCTCACAATGAAGGAACGCACTCTTCACATCTAGTTGATATACTTTGATCTTAATATACAATACATAGGCAAGGGAGATGCGGATTCCTTCCATTCTAGCCACGGATGCAAACACTTCATTGTAGTCAATAGCCTTAACTTGTCGAAATCCATGAACAACAAGCCGAGCCTTGTTTCTGATGATCACTCCTTGATCATCTTTCTTGCATTTCAAGACCCATTTGATGCCAATGACCTTAACACCTTTAGGTCTATCCACTAGAGTCCATACACCTAACTTCTTGTACTGAAGAAGCTCTTCTTGCATGGTACTCATCCATACCTCATCATTTAGGGCTTCACTAACATACTTTGCTCAAACTGAGACACAAAGCAACGATAGGCACCGTCATGAAGGTATCCCTTTTCCATCACAGAGGTATAATCAGCTGAGTACAACTGATTTCTGGTCTGAACTCCTGATCTCACATCACCTATGACATTATCCAAAGGATGATAAATGTTTATACGTGAGCCGGGAGTTGTTGGAACAACCACCTCAGAATCAAGATTGTGAACATTTGGTTCTGGATCTAAGGCTATAGGAGTCTGAGGTTCAGAAGGCTCAGAAGCATCACTGTCAGATGCTTGTGGACTTGTGGTAGTCAGAACCTGTTCATCCTGGTTGTTCTGATCATTTTCCACCTTTTCTTCATCAGAGGAAGAGTCACTCACATCAAGTGCTCCCCCTGACTTGGTAGATGATTGACTTTGTGAACCGATGGTTTTGAATCTTGAGACAGTGTGTTCAAGACATCATACATCATCTTGTTTGCCAACTTGTCTTCGGAAGTGGAGAGAGGTATGTTGAAGGACTTGAAGAATCCATCATAGTCAAAGAAGTAAGCAGGCCCTTTTCCAGCAGGTGGTGTGGTGTATCTCTGAACATCAACATTACACCACACCTCTACTTGACCCGTTGAGTTGTTGTAAACTCTCTTGTTTGGTATGTTGTATCCTAGAAAGATCCCTTCATCTACCTTCTCACTGAATTTTCCCTCCCGAGTCTTCTTCAGCAGGGTGCATGGAGCGCCAAACGGCTCGAGATACTCTAAGTTAGGTTTACGTCGCTGTAGTAACTCATAACACGTTTTTCCATGGCGTTTAACTACCAGAACTCGATTGAGCGTATAACATGCATTTGCAACTACCTCATTCTAGAATTGAATAGGCAGTTTCGAGTCTGCTAGCATAGTCTGTGCGGTCTCTACCAAGCTGTGATTCTTCCGTTCAGCAACACCATTCATCTGAGGAGTGTAGGTAGAGGTAAGTTGGTGCACAATTCCATTTTCCTTGCAGTAGGCGTCCATCCACCGATTCTTGAATTCGGTTCCGTTGTCTGAGCGCACTTATCGTACTTTCAGCGTGTATAGGAATTCTAGTGTAGTTACTATATCCTTGAAGGATTCAAATGTTGATGATTTGGACTTCAACATGATTACCCAAGAGAATCTTGAGTAGTCATCCGTAACTACGTAGCAGGACAAGTCGCCTGCGATGCTTCTTGTATTGACTGGACCAGACAGATCCATGTGAAGAAGCTCAAGAGGTAGTTCTATGGAATGAACTTTCTTTTCCTTATGAGGCTTCTTTGTCTGTTTGCACTTCTTGCACGCAACACAGAAATCAGGGACTTGGATGTTTTTGACGTTCACTCCCCTCACTAGATCGTTCTGGATCAAGTGATTCATCTTCCTTGGATTTATGTGTCCCATTCTCCTATTCCAGGAGACGGAATCCTTTTCAGTAGCTTTGGACAAGAAGCACTGAACCTCATGATCCGTTGTGGAGGCCTTCGAAAGATCCAAAACATAAACATCATTATATCTTGAAGCTATCATTAGAACTTGGTCCTCCAGGATCATGTAGTCCTTTTTCAGAATGTAGCACTTCTTCTTGTCAAAGACTACTTTGATTATCACATATTTGAGAAACAGAAAATAAGTTATTCTGTAATTGTTGAACATAGCTTACCTTGTCAAACTTAACTTTCTGATTTCCCACATCTCCTTGGGCTGTGATATACCCGCCTTTGTTTCCAGCAAATGAAACATACCCTCCTTTGATTTGTCTCATGTTTGATAAGAGAGCTTTGTTCCCCGTCATGTGCCTGGATGCTCCGCTATCTACAATCCAAGTGTTAGTCTTAGCACTATAGCGAAATTGGTTTCTTTATGCCCAAGAAAAATAGAACATTGATGTGGTTAGTACGTCATGATCCATATCGGGTCATACCCAATAACAAGCTTAGCAAACACCAACATGTATTTAAATTGATGATATGATCATGCAATTAAATAATTACACCAATTTAGATAATGGATTTTCTAAATAAACTGTATTTGAGAAAGAACAACTTATATGGATATTTTGTTCATGGATATTATTTATAATGTTATTTAAGTTGATAAATAACATCAAATAATAAAAGTGTGTTTAAGTTTTATAATTAAGTGGTTAATTATACAACTTATATTGTAACTAGTTCTCTATTTAGTGGGTTTTTTTTAAAATGGGGGGAAATCCATTTTAAATACATATTCGGCCGCCCTCAAAGGGCAATGACTTGTCTTTTGTTGCCTTGGAAAAACACACCCATTTGAACTAGACACACTCTCTCATCTTCTTCTTCTCTCTCATACATGCAAGACTTGAGTTTTTCTCTCATCTTAGAAGAAACACAAGGCTGAAAAAGGGGTTTTCAGCAGCCTCTTCTTGCGATTTGGTGTGAAAATTTCTAGCAACAAGGTGTTTGCAATAGAGCTTGGGGTATGCAAGCTTGAGAGGACCTCCTTTTGGTGCCTTAGTCGGTTTTCATGGAAAAAATCCTCATCCATTTCGACTCTTTTGCTGCTGAAAGGTAGTTTATGGCAGCCTCTTTATGGCTGTCCATAATGTATGTTTTATGTTTACCTAGCTAGTTTTATTCACATATAA
The DNA here is from genome assembly GCA_025506515.1 of Flaveria trinervia. Classification (NCBI taxonomy): domain Eukaryota; kingdom Viridiplantae; phylum Streptophyta; class Magnoliopsida; order Asterales; family Asteraceae; genus Flaveria; species Flaveria trinervia. The sequence continues at coordinate 88,066,781 of CM046444.1, read as the reverse complement.
AAGGTCCTTTGTTCTTGGGTTTGTTTGTAACTTTATATATCCATTTGAAACCAAAATTTTCAGTTTATAAACTATGTTATAAAGTTTGTTTCCGCTGCGTTTTCACAAAGTTTAAATGGTTAAACTATGTATCATGTTCTAACAAACCCCAACATTGGCATCTAGAGCCGGTTATATGGAAAGCTAGTTTGTTTTGTCCTTGAAATTCATTTTATGGGACCTTTAAACCCTTTTAGGGGCTGCTATATTCATGTATTATTAAACCCCAAACATTCAAAGTTATATCACACATGCTTGTGATTAAACATTGTAAGAGATGTATGTTGTATTGTTTGTCTGTTTGGACCAGATAAAACCCAAAATTTCAGTTTGTGTTGGCTGAAATTTTGTGGGCTTTAGTGGGGATTCATTGTTGTTTTGGATTATATGATTATTGTTCATTATGGTGCATAAGCTAGCCCTTGACCTTGTGTTATTTGAATGATTGTGATGGTTGTATTTATTCATTTCAATTGGGTTGTATAATCTTTTATTTGTACTTTGTTTAAAGTGTAATTTATTTATTATTGGGATGTAATAAATAGATTAGGTACTTTTCATTTTACTAGAAGTCTTGTATTAGGATATAATATCTTGTAATATGAAGATGTACGTGTTAGAAGCACAAAGGAAAGACACAAGAAACATGGAGCATTTGGATGCAGTTTCAAGTGGGAGGTTCATGGAAGCCTTTTGTGTTGTGTTTTGTCCCTTAGGAATGTCCTATGGACCACAATTGTTATGGCAAACAAGTGTGGCCACTTTAGATGCTATGGTTATGCACTAACATTTGGTTGATTCATGGTTGTTTTGGTTATGGTACTGTGGTTGATTGCTTATATATGATGTTTGCTTAACAATCCTTTCAATGATCATAACAAACTATCTAAACGATCCTTAATCATTAAAGGTAATAAAAGGTTATTAAAGTAGTTTAATTATTTTAAAGATTAAAAAGGGATTAATCAATGTACCTTAGGGTATCTTGTATTTGAAAGCATGCAAATATGAATACATAGAGTTTTCTAAACTAGAATTATAAAATCTCTAAACATTTAAAAAAAATAAGATCAACACCGTCCTTTTCCACAACACTTGAGTCACTCGGGACTCTTAGTGGGATAAAGGTCACCTAACCATTTTGAGGGAACTTGTGACTTGAGGTGAGAATGCCATAATCATGGGATAAAGGTCACCTAACGGCTTATTTTGGCAAACTGTGTGTAAGTAGGATGTCTTGATTTGCAAACAATGTCAAATGAATCACCTACGATATGGTTTCCAAATGGTGTTGATGGGATTAACATGCCGACTTTTCATATGATGTTTCAAGTCGATCCCATACCTCTAGAAGTTGCAAATGGTTGCAATAGTCGATCGTTGACCACCTTATTAATTTAGATCGTGGGATAAAGGTCACCTAACCACTATTTAAATGTAATGTTGGGTTCTAGATTTTAATATGAAAATGACCTTAAAAGGTATTAATTATTAAAATAACAATATCGAATATACTAAAATTGATCTTTGTTAAATTTTGTAGATAGCCACCAATAATTATGATAATCATGATAATTCATCCACGTCCGCCCAATCTTTATGAGCGATTCTCCAAAAAGAACGTCTAAATCATAACGGATTTTAGCGATTGGTATCGAAACATAAGAATTGTTCTAAAGCAATAGAAACGATCATATGTTTTAGATGACATTGCCCCCGATCAACCTAGTGAGGATGATTAGGAGACCTATAACGATTGGATAAAGTACACTGAGGACTCTGTCCAAGTGTCTTGCCTTATGTTGGAAAGCATGACTCCAGATCTCCAGAAGGAGTATGAGCATCACGGAGCTTATGACATGATAACCCAACTAAAAGAAACGTTCCAACAGCAAGCGAGGGTTGAGCGCTTCGAAATGGTTCGAGCGCTCCATGCATGTTGTATGGACGACAACCAATCAGTTTCATCTTATGTACGTAAGATGAAAAGTCACATTGACCGCCTGAAAGGCTAAATTGTCCCGTCTTAAAGGAATTGGCCACGGATTTGATCCTCAATGGCCTTACCAAAAGGTTCGAGACGTTCGTGTGGAACAACAACATAAATGCTTGGGACAAAAGCATTGGTGAGCTTCACTCTATGCTCCAAACAGCCGAGGCGGCCATGGGTAAAATGGTTTTACCCGTTCTCACCATCAATGAAGGTGGGAACACGAAAAGGCCTTATCTCACACCCAAGGCAAGAGTTGCAAAGGGTAAGGGACTTGTAATGGGAAAAGGGAAAGGGTGGCAAGGGTGCCACCCAAAGCACAGGAGAAGAGGCAAAAGGTTACTTCCAATGACCCATGCTTCAAGGGTGGGGAGATTGGACATTGGGCAAGAATTGTCTGTCCATCTCCAAGAGTTGAAAGCAAAGAGGGATGTCAGGCAGACCTCAGGTACCATATACATGATCCATATTGATTTAAACTTAATATCCTCTAACACATGGGTATTAGATACCGGATGTGGAACTCACATTTGCAATTTGTTGCAGGGGATCAAAAGAAGTAGTAACTTCAACAAAGGGGATGTTAGCCTCTACATGGGCAATGGGGCTAATGTTCAAGTTGAAGCCCGTGGTGACTACATCTTGAAACTTCGAAATGGTTTGGAAGTAATTTTGTACAATGTTTTGTATGCTCCTAGTTGACTAGGAACATTATTTCCGTAGCCCTATTAAAACATTTTGGATATGTATTATCATTTATTGGAAATGAAATCCATGTTACTTTGAATGACATGTTTTACTTTAAAGCTATTCCCATCAATGGTATCTATGAATTGGTTCATGAAAATACATTGAATGATATCTTATTGTACCAAACTAGTACCAAGAAACTCAAATCAGATTTGAGTAACATTTATCTTTGGCATTGCCGTCTTGGTCATATAAATAAGAAAAGAATACAACACTACAAAAGAATGGTCTTTTAAAAACAAATGAATGTGATTCATTTGATGTATATGAGTCTTGTTTACAAGGTAAAATGACCAAGGCACCTTTAGTGGCAAAGCCAAAAGACAAAGGATTTATTAGGTATCATACATTTGGATGTATGTGGTCCTTTTAAACCTATGACAGGTATAATGAAAGATACTTCATTACCTTTACTGACGACTATAGTCGATATGGTATGTGTACTTGTAAGACACAAAGATGAAGCTCTTGAAATGTTCAAGATCTTTTAAAATGAAGTACAAAATCAACTCAATAAGTCAATTAAAATTCTCCACACCGATAGAGGAGGTGAATACCTGAATGATGCTTTTAGGGACCATCTTAGAAGTTGTGGGATTGTCTCACAACTATCTCCATCGGGAACACCACAACATAATGGTGTGTCCGAGCGGAGAAATCGAACCCTATTGGATATGATTCGATCTATGATGGCTAGAAGCTCATTACCTCTATCATTTTGGGGTTTTGCTTGCTCTCTGCGGCCCGTATTTTGAATATGGTCCCAACAAAGAAAGTGGAAAGGACACCTTATGAAATATGGCATGGAAGGGTTCCATCATTTTCATATTTGAGGGTGTGGGGGTGTGAGGCTTATGTGAAGACTCCCACCTCGAACAAGTTAGAGAGCCATTCCACTAAATGTATTTATTGGATATCCAAGAGATTCTATGGATATTATTTCTTTATGATCCAATACAACAAAAAGAGTTTGTTGCCAAGAAGGGTGAGTTCTTGGAAACCAAGTTCCTTATGGAAGAAACTAGTAGTAGAACTGTGGATCTTGAAGAGGATCAAGAACGCAACCCGATACATGTTTGGTTGACACTAGCACTCAACATGAGGATGTTGAAAGTGATCAAATAGTTGATCAATACACAGAAAACACTCGCAGATCTGGTAGAACTAGTAATCCACCTGAAAGATATGGGATTTCACTAATGGATGCTATGTGATAGATTCCGATGAACCAATCACATACCATGATGCGTTGTCCAATTCGATTGTGACGAATGGACTTGAGGCCATGAACGTTGAGATGCAGTCCATGTATGACAATCAAGTATGGGACTTGGTTGTACCACCTCTTAACTCCAAGGTAGTTGGAAGTAAGTGGGTTTTCAAGAAGAAGACCGATATGCATGGAAACTTGGATACTATAAAGCAAGACTGTAGGAAAGGGTTCATCAAACTCAAGGGGTTGACTATGATGAAACTTTCTCACCTGTTTTGATGTTAAAATCTATTAGGATATTGCCATAGCTGTTCATTATGATTATTAGATTTGGCAAATGGATGTCAAAACGGCTTTCCTAAATGGATATCTTGAGGAAGATGTGTTGGACCAAAAGAACCAATGAGCCTGATCAGAAAAACCTCTAAGTCCACAGACATCACAACAACTGCTGAAGACTTGATCAGCTGTTTGACAAAGTGAAGACTGAACAGCTGAAAAACTAAATACTGAAGAACAACAGCTGAAGATCTAAGTGCTGAAGACTTCAACAGCTAAAGACTAAAGTACTAAGAACAACAGCTGAAGTTCTAAAGTGCTGAAGACTTCAACAGCTGAAGACTAAACTACTGAAGTACAACAGCTGAAGTATAAAGACTGAAGACATCAGCTGATGACAACAGCTGAAGCTCAAGTACAAGTACTGAAGCCTTCAGAGTTTGTTACAACAGCTGAGAAGCATTCTTCAGTTGTTGTGATGGTTTACCTTTCAGTAGTTTTCTTTGTTTCAGTATTTGTAAAACAACTGAAGAGTATGTTCTTCAGTTGTTATAGTTTCAGTATTTGTAAAACAACTGAAGAGTATGTTCTTCAGTTGTTATAGTTTCAGTAGTTTCTTTTCAGTAGTTGTAATAATAGTTAACACTTAGCATTTTTGTAAGAAGATATCAGTTGTTTGACATCTTCAGTAGTTGTGTCAACTATCAGCAGTTTGTAATAAATTTTTTTAGATGTCACTATCAAGTGACATCAGGAGACGTCACATCTCTTATATAAGAGGTGTTGACCTAATTGTAATTGTGACATTCCGTTACCACGAAAGCGAATATTGGATGAAATATTATTTGCAGAATTCTCTGTCTATAACCGTTTTTGTTCTTACATTGAATATCTCTTTGTTCTTATGAACTGGCTAATTCATTGTTAGAATCCGCTGCTATACTCTCTAATCAATCAAACGTAGATCACTGATCGTAACAAGTGGTATCAGAGCTGGTTAATCATTGATCGATCTAACAATTGATCATGAAAGTGCTAATTGATATCTATGTTTGATTGAATTAGCATATTTGCGAGAACTAGTTATTGATTATTGAATTTCTGACCCTTTCGTTCATTTTGAGATCTCTCTTGGTTCAATTGGTTGTTGTGTTTTTGTTCTAAATCTGTTATAGCTTATTTGAATTTGATTGAATTTGAGATGACTACTCCTTCTAATGATCCTCACAATAACGTTCCTCAACCAAGCCCCCGATGCTGGTTAGGACCGAGTATAACATATGGCAGCGAAAAATGCTTCATCACCTGTCTATTAACAGTTAAGGTTGTTGGACATGTGTGGTACATGGACCACATAAGCCTATGGTGAACAATCCGTAACCAATCAAATGGTTCCGAAGAAGAAGGAACAATACTCTGATGAAGATCGGAAACTGTTTGAGATTGATGCTAAAGCCCATGGAATTCTGGCCATGGCACTGCCTAATGAAATCTATTCAGGGCTTATGCATCATGAAACTGCTCATGATCTCTGGAATGCCCTGAAGGAACAATTCGGTGGCACAGATGAGGTCTTAGCAAACAACAGAGAAATCCTTGCCCAACAATATGAGAACATTCTTCATAGAAAGGGTGAGACACTCACTCAACAGTTTGAGCGGTTTTCCTGCTTGATCTCTGAGCTGAAAATGGTGAAACAGGAATACACCAATAGCCAGATGAATAACAGGTTCCTCAGATCACTACCTGAGAGATGGGACACATACACTATTATCCTACGCTCCAGTGCAAATTGGATAGCCTATCTCTCACCCAACTTCATGGGAAACTGCTTACATTCGAAAGAGAGATAGAGCAAAAGGAAACTGTCCTCATCAGGAAAGCTCACTGAGACTTTGTACCAGGGAATACTGCCTTGGTTGGTCATGAGTCAGAATATGCTGCATCTGAAAGCAATTATGATGAGCATATTGATTTCTCTTCAAATAGTTCTGATCATGCATTTGTTGGTATTGATAGTCATTCTGGCAGTAATAGTGACAATCTATGCTTCATCATGGATGATTTGAAAGGAATAGCTGATGATGATCTAGAAGAGATGGATATTCTGAGCCAAATGGCATTGATTAATATCAGATCTCAGAAGTTCTACAAGAGAACTGGCAGGAAATTCCCTGGGCTCTCTAGCAAAACCAAAGTTGGTTTTGACAAGAGTAAGTTGAGGTGTCACAAATGCCAAAGGCTGGGACACTTTGCAAGAGAGTGTAGATCAACTGGATCTACCTCTTCTGCACCCTTTGTGACTTTTCCTAGTACTAGTCCACAAAACAGAGGGCAACATCCTGCTAGTTCTGGTCATCATTCACACCCTAGATCTCCTGCATACTTTGTCCCCCAGGGTCCAATGTCATATCCTTTTCCCTGCTATTACTTGCCTCAGTCTAATCTCGTTCAAGCTCCCATTTCACACCAATCACATGCATTGCCTGAACCTCAACCTTCCCAATCTCATCAACAAACTCAACCTCAACAACACAGCTTCTTCACCCTAGGAGTTGTTGACTGGAGCAGTTTACCAGATGATTTGTCTGGTCATGAACAATTGTTCACTAGTGCTGATCAACATGGTGGTGACAGTCCCTGGAAATCTAGCTCTTATGGCTTTGGATTCTGCTGATACTTCATCCTCTAATGCCTCTATACCAAAGGTATCATAGGTATCCTCTGAGGCAAAAGCCAAACTATGTTCTGAATCATGCATAGGCATTTGCATCTATTAGAGAAGCAAATGAAGCTTTAATTAACAAGAACATTGAGCTAGAACAAACAATTTCCAAAAGCAAAGCTGAATTTGAGTCTGTGCTTAATGATAAGAATGATGAGATTTACAAACTTAAATGCCAAATCACTGATGAAAGGCTAGGGAAGAGATACTTCTAGAGAAGTATAGAGATCTCAAGGAAACACTTGCAACTACCAAGTAGAGTGTGATTGATGGGTAAATTCTTGCAAGGGTTTTGAAATGCTTCTTAGTAAGCAATCTGCTTCCAATGTGAAGTTTGGCATTGGTTATAATCACACTGCTCCACCTACAGATTTTACTCCCAGAGCAGAGGTAGTAAATCTGATGGTGAGAGCAATAACCAATCCATTTCATCATGTGATCTACTTTAATACAGCACCATCAGAAGTAGAAGTCAGCACTAAGCCCTCTCAGAACCTATCAGCTAATGTTGATGGTCCACTGCTGACACTCACATGATCAAAGAGTTGATCAACTCAGGAGTTAATTCTGAAAGTCCTGAAAGGACTGGAGAGCAAGATTTAACACCTGAAGTTCAAACTCCAACTACTGTCAGTACTGAAGAGAAGAAAACTGTCAGTAGAAAGAGTTTGAAGACTACTAAAGAGGAAGTCAAGAAAGCAAACAATGCTTCCAAAGTACTGAAGAGCAAGTCTTCAGTAGTTTCATCCTCTTTAGTTGATGATCAACATAAGATGAAGAAGACTCATGTGAAGTATGTGGCTTGTTCAATCATCTTACAGATGATTGTTGGTACAAAAGAGGATCCAAACTCAAACATAAAGAGGAAATTAAGGGAAAATGGTTAAAATGAAAACTGAGTTTGAAGCCACATTTGTATCAGCAACATCAAATCCTGTAACCCTTAAGTCCATAAAGAAATCCAAAAAGGAAGGGGTTAAACAGGTAACAACTGAGATTGCTCAAAAGAAGAAGGTGCAACATAGGAACTTATCAAACTCCAATGCCAATGTGTCTGAAGAGCTGAAAGCTTTATCACAAATCACACAACTGGTTATGATGGTTCAACATCTATTGGGAAGAGTTAACCAATTAGATGTTCCTATGTTGAAACCACAGAAAAGTGGTCCAAGCCAAAGGATTCCTCTTCTTAACCATCTTCTTCCTCTCAGGCTGTTGTTTCCATCAAACCTGTTAGTTTACCATCTGTTGATGAGAACATGCCCAAAACCAAAAGGTTTGGGTCTCAAAAACTAACTGATTGTTTATAATTGCAGGGTTCTTCAACATGCCAAAGTAGCATCTGGTATGTAGACAGTGGGAGATCTATGCACATGACTGGGAACAGCTCTCTTCTTCTCATGACTACTCTCAAGGAAAGAAGGGGTTTGTTTCTTTTGGCAATGATGCTAGGGGTTACATCATTGGAAAAGGCTTTGTCTCTAATGGAGAAATAAAGTTTGATGATGTTATCATGTGGAAAATCTCAAGTACAATCTCTTGAGTGTCAGTCAAATGTGTGATAAAGGCCATGTTGCTCTTTTCACCAGTCAGAACTGTAGGATTCTGTCATCCAAAGTTCTGCATTTGATTGATAAGGTGTTGGATGATCACACTCTCCTGAGAGCCAACATGACAGGAAGAGTGTATGCCTTAGATCTTTCCAAGAAAATAGATCTCAGAGGCCATCCTTGCCTATTTTCCAAAGCCTCTCCTCAAGACTCTAAACTGTGGCATAGAAGGCTGGGTCATGTTAATTTCAAAAACATGAATCAGCTGAACCACAATAGTTTAGTCAGAGGCTTACCAATAAAGGAGTTCCACTGTGATGAAACCTGCACTGCTTGTTTAAAAGGAAAACAAAACAAAGTCTCATTCCCTCCTATTGAAGAGCCTAAGTCCACTGCCTGCTTGCAATTACTGCATATGGATCTATTTGGTCCTGTGAGAGTGATAAGCATGGCAAAGAAGAAATACTGTCTGGTAATTGTGGATGATTACTCCAGATTTGTATGGACTTTCTTTCTACATTCAAAGGATGAGGTTGCTCAGAAGATTATTCACTTTGTGTTGTATGTTGAGAGCAGTATTCCCTTTCAGTCAAGTGTATAAGGAGTGACAATGGAACTGAATTCAGAAACCATACACTTATGACTTCTTCTTTTAAGGGAATCAAAAGGCAGTTTAGCATCCCACGGAGTCCAGAACAAAATGGAGTAGTGGAGAGGAAGCACAAGACCCTATTGAAGCTGCAAGGTCCATGTTGGCTGACTCTGGTTTGCCACTGACCTTTTGGCTGAAGCTGTTAACACAGCTTGCTATGTGCAGAATAGAGCCTTAGTAAATCAGAGGTTGATGAAGACTCCATATGAAGTTCTCCATCACTTGGCTCCTCTAATTTCATTTTTCAAGCATTTGGGTGTCCCTGTTTTATTCTCAACACAAGGATCAACTCCAAAAATTTGATCCTAAGGTGGATGCAGGGTATTTGTTGGTTATTCATCTACTTGCAAGGCATACAGAGTCTTCAACTGCAGAACAAGATAGTTGAAGAGACTTTGCATGTGAAGTTTAATGAATCTCCTATGGACAAGATTCCACAAAACCTTGTGGAGTTATTTGATTTGGACATACTGCAATATGTTCCTTATCAACCTCCAGCTGTTGCAGATCATGTGGATAAATCATCTTCTGCAGCATGTCTTCCACCTGGTGGTATTAATGATGATGATAATATCAATACTCACCTATTCAAGTTTAGTGACCAACTGCCTGTGTCTGCTAAATTTGATGTTCTTGTAGCTTCAGCAGTTCCATCCACAACAAATGCTGATGAGATCTCTGATTCCTCTACATCTTTTGAGTTACCATCCAATTCTTGGTTTCAAGAGTCTGCATCAACCTCTGCTGCTGCTGAAGGTCCTACAAACACTTGCACAGATCTCATTGTTTATCATGAACTGAAGAATCACCCAATGTCTCAAATTATTGGTGATTCAATGCTGGAGTTTCAACAAGACGTCAATTGTCTAACTTCTGCTTCTATGCTCTCTTCATCAGTCAGCTAGAGCCAGAGAACTATCATGTTTCTTTGAGAGACAATGGATGGGTTGAAGCCATGCAGCTTGAGCAACTTCAGTTCAAGAAACAACAAGTGTGGGAACTGGTTCCTCTTCCCCCAGGTAATGTGCAATAGGCACTAAATGGGTGTTTAGGAATAAACCTGATGAAAATGGGCTTATTGTTAAGAACAAGGCTAGACTGGTTGTACAGGGGTTTCACAAGAAGAAGGTATTGATTATGATGAAACCTTTGCCCCTGTAGCCAGACTAGAGGCAATTAGATTGTTTTTAGCCTACGCTGCATTCCACAATCTTAAAGTTTTTCAAATGGATGTCAAAAGTGCATTTTTATATGGTAAAATAAAGGAAGAATTTTATGTGTGTCACCACCAGGTTTTGAGGATAATAAACATCCTGAATGGGTGTATAAACTTGATAAGGCTCTTTATGGGTTGAAACAAGCTCCTAGAGCCTGGTATGAGACACTTTCGACTTTTCTTCTTAAGAATAATTTCACTAAAGCTCCATTGATAAAACTTTGTTTATTAAGAAGGTGGATCAGCATAAGCTACTTGTTCAGATTTATGTTGATGATATCATTTTTGCATCCTCTGATCCCCAGTTGTGTGATGATTTTACAACATTAATGAAAAAGAGGTTTGAAATGAGTGCAATGGGAGAATTACAGTTCTTTCTAGGCTTGCAAATTAAACAAAAGGCTGATGGAACCTTTATCATCAGTCAAAATATACAAAAGATCTTTCGAATAAGTTTGATTTACAAAACTGTAAGCCTGTTCTACTCCCATGTGCAACACCATACAACTGGATGCAGATCAGAAAGGTAAAGTGTTTAATGAAACACTTTACAGATGTATGATTTGGTCCTTGATGTATTTAACAGCTTCTAGACCAGATATCATGTTTGCTACTTGTGTCTGTGCCAGATTTCAGGCTGCTCCTAAAGAGTCTCATTTGATTACTGTCAAGAGGATCTTTAGATATTTGCAAGGTACACAATCTCTAGGTTTATGGTATTCCACTGGACACTCTTGCAAATTAGTTGATTTTGCAGATAGTGACTATGCAGGGTGCAAGTTAACTAGAAAGTCAACTTCTGGTGGTTGTCAATTCCTAGGCAACTGTTTGATTTCTTGGCAGAGTAAGAAACAAACATCTGTTGCTACATCAACGGCTGAAGCCGAGTATATTGCTGCTGTAAGTTGTACTTCTCAGGTACTCTGGCTTTAGAACCAACTTCTGGATTATGGCATTACAGAGACTAAGACTCCATTATTAATGGATAGTGCTTCAGCTCTGTGTATTGTCAAAAATCCAGTCTAGCACTCTAGGACCAAACATATAGAGATCAGACATCACTTTATTCAGGGTTGTTTTGAAAAAGGTCTGATTGATCCTAAGTTTGTGCCTAGTGCTGATGAGCTTGCAGATATTTTTACTAAGCCTTTGGATAGTTCTACTTTCCAAAACCTTGTGTTAAGGCTTGGTATGCTGCAACTAGAATAAGTGATAACTACTGATGATCTCAGTAAATAAGTACTAATGATCATTAGTGACCATATCACATATTGTACTGCTTCTGTTACAACAACTGATAAAGTAACAACTACTGATGTAGTTGTAACTACTGATGTTGTCAAAACAGATAAGTACTGATATCCTATAAAACAACTAAAAACAGCAAAAAGGCTGATGAGTAAGTGTTGAGGACAGAATGAAACAGCTGAAAGGCTATGAATTGACAAAAACTACTGATGAGAACTTTCTCTTCAGTTGTTTCTACAACTGCTGTTTCATCCTAAACAACTGATGACTAATACCAAGTCATCAGCTGTTTACAACAACTGATGACAAAACCATGTCTTCAGTAGTTCACAACTACTGATGACTAATACCAAGTCATCAGCTGTTTACAACAACTGATGACAAAACCATGTCTTCAGTAGTTTCACAAATACTGATGACTAATACCAAGTTATCAGTTGTTTTCAAACATCTGAAGTCAAAACCATGGTCTTCAGTAGTTTTACAACTGTTGTTTCATCCTAAACAGCTGTTGCCTAAAACCACGACTTCAGCGTTTCAACGTCTGAAAGGGTAATACCATGTCAACAGTCGTTTAAAACTACTGATGACTAACACCAACCCTTCAGTCAATTTCTAACCCGTACCCTATAAATATCCCCGACCTAATCCTTCAGAGCCTCATCTTCTTCAAACCTAACGTTCATATCTCCAAAACTTCTGTCTCATTAATGGCGACCATGCAGCTCAAACCACAAGACAACTGTGTAGCTTACCTCACCAAATCGCCATTCTGGGCTAAGTTCGATAACGCTATTGATCTTATGGTCCAGTCCACCCTACAAAACGGCCTTTCTTCTCAATCCAATCCTTCATGCCGAATCCCTTAACCAGTTTTGGATGAACGTCACCCTCACCACTGGGGAGAATAACACAGAGTCTCTCCGGTCGGTCGTCAACAACCACCAAGTGGTCATCACTCCCGATATACTTCGTCAAACCCTACACCTTGATGATGCCACTTTTCTTGCTGGATATCCAAAGGGCACAACTGATTTATCCTTTGCCACCATGGATATCAGGGAACCTTAGTGCCTCCACCATACTGAAGAAACATTTCGATGATGCTGAACGTCTCATATTTCACATGGTAAATGTCTGTTTGGCTCCTAAGACTTCCTCTTAGGATCAAATGTCTACAAGGTGGCAGCAGGTACTATTCTCTATCCTTGAGCAACAAACCTAAACTTCTCTGAAATCATTTTCTGGAACTTAAGGACATGGCCTCAAAATCTATTTCTAACCGCTGGATATTATATCCTCGGTTCATTATGGCCATAATAGAGAATCAGCTAAAAGCTGAGGGACTTGTTGGTCTCGGAGTCCCTACAACGGCTATATTGCCTGAAGTATACTCCAGGCACAACTCTGACCAAACGTTGAAATAGGCTGCCAGGCTGCGAAACCCCCGCAGTTGGAACCCACAGCCACCACCTCCAGAACCAAAGTCCCCACTACACCTAAATCCAAAAAGCCAAAAAAGGCTACTCAGGGAGATGAGTCCCCTGAGGATGCCCCTGTACCACAAACACAGGAACCACACACTGGTCTTAACCCCCCAGTTGTGACACTGACTCAACCAGCCACAGCCGCACAGGTATCCACTCAACAGGATCCTGTTGCAACCAACATTGGGGAACCTACACTGCTGGAACCTATCTCCCTTGAGAGGGTTACCATTGAAGCACGCCATTCACCCAGGGTGCAATCTGCTTCCACCCAATCACCACATGCAACCACCCCCCAAAGTCCTACATTACTTCTTGCACAAGTGCTGACTCAGTTGCACTCCTCACCCCCCCCCTCCCCAATACCAATTACAACTGGGAATACTTCTACTATTGAGGGGGAGGACCAAAGTGCAGCTGAGAACCCACAGCATAGGGGTTACAATGTTCCTCTCCTAGTGTAGCAATGGAGATTGGAACTTCTGGTGAGGCTGCCACTTCTCCTGCTTCAGCATATGATCAGGTTGTAGTTGGTACCATTACTAGACCTTACCAGAGGCAACTGCTGATGAAGGACAAAGTCCTGAGGCAGGAAGTCCCCAGTTCAAGACAAAGGGGCACATGCTACAACTGAGCTACACTCAGTGCATGTTCATCCTGATCCTATCAGGAGGTCAGGTGATTCAGTAACTACTGATGATGACCTGGGCTTCTTTTACGATTTAATCGCCCAAAACACCATCCTGGAAGAGGAGGTGAGCAGACTCAAAGAGCTGCTTGCCAAAACTTGTAAGGAACAGAGACCATCTGCCTCTACCACCTCACAGATGGCACCTTCATCTGAAGGTCTCACAAACACTGAGCCACTCCCAACAACTCAGCCACCTGCCTCTGCTTCTGGCACTATTTCTCAGGAAGAGAACCCTCCTGAGCAAATAGTTGCTATCCTTCAAAATTCCCTCCCTCTCATCATACCCATAATCACTGACATAGTGATCAAAGCCATTGATGAGAGGCTTTCCTCAGTAATACAACCATTAATAGAGGAGGTTATGGGCAAACAGCTTTCTGGCAATCAACCCCTTGCAACCAATGCAACCAAAAAAGGGGAGATTAAGTCAGTGAAAGCAAAAAGAAAGAGGAGTACAGAGGAGAAAGAAAAGGAGAAAGAAACAGAAGGGATAGTAGTGGAAAAGGAGTTGGAGTTGAATGTGGAGACCGATAAAGAGAAGGAAAAAGAGAAAGCCTTGGAGCTACTGATAAAAGAGGTTGATGCCGAACACAACAGATCAATGGACAACATCATTGATCAGCTGTTTAGGCAAGGCCATGACACCGATAAACTTGACTCTAAGATTCGACGATTAGAGATTGAAGAAATCCAGAATAGATGGCAAGTTATGAAGTGTTAGAAAGAGAAAGGCTTGAGATCATGATTAGATTTATTGCAAAATATCTTGGAAGATCAATGATCGAAATCAAAGCTTGGTCCAGGGACAGTATCTTGGTAATCACCACCAAGATCTGTTCGTCTGAAGCACATACTAAGGGACTTGTTATTGAAGCTTTGAATGAAGCAGGTGCTGGGAGCAGGACTGAGCTAGCCAAGCAATCAAAAGTCACACTTACCTCAAAAATGCTAGAACAGCCTGTCAACATTCCCACACCAAAACCACCCAAAACACAACCCACCAAACCAACTCCCTTACCCTCAAAACCATAGCCGATGATATACCCTTGAAGAAGAAGAGAAGGTATTGAGGCTAGAAGATGATGAAGAAGATTGGATGAAATATTATATAAGAGGTGTTGACCTAATTGTAATTGTGACATTCCGTTACCACGAAAGCGAATATTGGATCAAAATATTATTTGCAGAATTCTCTGTCTATAACCGTTTTTGTTCTTACATTGAATATCTCTTTGTTCTTGTGAATTGGCTAATTCATTATTAGAATTCCACTGCTATACTCTCTAATCAATCAAACGTAGATCACTGATCGTAACAAGATGTCTATATGGTTCATCTTGAAGGTTTTGTCGATCCAAAACATCCTTACAAAGTATGCAAGTTAAAGAAATCAATCTATGGATTGAAACAATCATCGAGAAGTTGGAATCCCCATTTTGATGAAGAAGTAATTAAATTTGGATTCATCAAGAACGCTAATGAAGCTTGTGTATATAAGAAAGCTAGTAGGACCATCATCACTTTCCTAGTATTGTATGTTGATGACATACTACTATTGGAAATGACATTCCAACCTTGGAAAGTGTAAAAACCTGACTTGGAAGTTGTTTTTCCATCAAGGATCTTGGTGAGGCCGCCTATATTCTACGAATAAAGATCTATAGAGATAGATCATGGCGGTTGATTGGTTTAAATCAAAGTGCATACATTGATAAGATCTTGAAAAGGTTCAAGATGGAGAACTCTAGAAAGGTACGATACCTATTCAAAGAGGAACAATATTGAGCGCGACTCAATGTACAAGCTCAAAGGATGAGCAAGATAAAATGAAGGCAATCCCATACGCATCTGCTATTGGATCTATCATGTATGCAATGATATGCACTCGGACGGACGTTTCATGTACCTTAAGCATGACAAGCCGATACCAGCAAAATCCTGGAAGTAGTCATTGGATGGCTGTTAAGAACATACTTATGTACCTAAGGAGGACTAAAGATATGTTTCTAATCTATGGATCTGGTGATGAGGAACTCGTTGTAAAAGGTTACACGGATGTGAGTTTTCAAACCGATCGTGATAATTCACGATCACAATCAGGATATATTTTCATTCTAAATGGAGGAGCTGTCTCTTGGAAGACCTCTAAACAAGATGTGATGGCTTTATCAACTACAGAATCTGAATACATTGCCGCCTTATTGGCAGCTCAAGAGGCTGCATGGTTGAAGAAATTCATTTCCGATCTAGGGGTTGTCCCTTCCATTCACGACCCCCTAGAGATCTTTTGTGATAACAAGGGTGCGATTGCTCAAATCAAGGAACCTCGTGCTCATCAAAAGACTAGGCACATTGAGCGGAGATTCAACTACATACGAGATGAAGTTGAGAAAGGAATGATATGTATTCGCAAAGTTCACACAGAGCAAAATATTACGGATCCTCTTACGAAGCTCCTAGAAAAGGCAAAGCATGAAGGTCATACCTGTGCCAAGGGACTTCGATATTCTAGTGATTGGATTTGATCTGTGATTTCGTATTGGATATTTGGAACTCCCTTACTACTTGAATAAAATTGTTTGATTATAATATTTCAATAAATGTTCCATTTTAGCATGTTTAATCCATGGGTAAATTGTTTACTCTAAATGTCCGTAGTCGTTCATACTTGTGGGAAAAAGTATGAGGGTAAGATTATTATGAATTTGGATTGGTGGATATTCATCAGGAATGAATATAGAGCAGTTGGTTGTTGCGAAAGTTCATAGATATTTGTGGGATACAAATATTGGACTGACCCGCATCTCAATTTTTACTACATGGAATCTTCTAGATTGGTTATAAGTAAATTTGAGAAAAGGCAAATATCATTTGGTATCCTCAGACCTGAGATACATATTGGGTTTTGATATTCACCAAGTGCTATACCTTGAGCTAATTCTTCACTGCCCTGAAATAATGGACAGTACGTAAGGCTATGTTCAGGCATGACACGAAGTGTTTGTGAGAAACGTATGTATTCAAGATGGAATTTGTTCCTCTTATTCGTTGAGAGCAAGATGTCTAAGGCCTGATTAAGTTAAATCAACAAGGAATGATCATTCTATGTCCTTGGATTTAACATGACATCTGAAACAAAAGGATAAATGATTGATTCACCTAAATCATTTCAAGTTGGATACTTGAAGGGGACGATGTTAATGAATGGCTTTAAGTCATGCGTATTAAGGGTAGTAAACCATTGTTAGGCGGTATTTACTGCTTGCATCAATATTCTATGAATCTTGTGCAGGTGGGAGATTGTTGGTTTCATTATGCCGAAGACAAATAGAACATTGATGTGGTTAGTACGTCATGATCCAAGTCGGGTCATACCCAATAACAAGCTTAGCAAATACCAACATGTATTTAAATTGATGATATGATCATGCATTTAAATAATTACACCAATTTAAATAATCGGTTTTCAAAATAAATGGTATTTGAGAAAGAACAACTTATATGGATATTTTGTTCATGGATATTATTTATAATGTTATTTAAGTTGGTTAAATAACATCAAATAATAAAAGTGTGTTTAGGTTTTATAATTAAGAGGTTAATTATACAACTTATATTGTAACTAGTTCTCTATTTAGTGGGTTTTTAAAATAGGGGGAAACCCATTTTAAATACATATTCTGCCGCCCTCAAAGGGCAATGAATTGTCTTTTGTTGCCTTGGAAAAACACACCCATTTGAACTAGACACACTCTCCCATCTTCTTCTTCTCTCTCATACATGCAAGACTTGGTTTTTTCTCTCATCTTAGAAGAAACACAAGGCTGAAAAAGGGGTTTTCAGCAGCCTCTTCTTGCGATTTGGTGTGAAAAATCCTAGAAACAAGGTGTTTGCAATAGAGCTTGGGGTATGCAAGCTTGAGAGGACCTCCTTTTGGTACCTTAGTCGTTTTTCTTGGAACAAATCCTCATCCATTTCGACTCTTTTGCTGCTGGAAGGTAGTTTATGGCAGCCTCTTTATGGCTGTCCATAATGTATGTTTTATGTTTACCTAGCTAGTCTTATTCACATATAAAAGGTCCTTTGTTCTTGGGTTTGTTTGTAACTTTATAATATCCATTTGAAACAGAAACGTTTAGTTTATAAACTATATTATAAAGTTTGTTTCTGTTGCGTTTTCACAAAGTTTAAATGGTTAAACTATGTATCATGTTCTAACAAACCCCAACATAGCGAACACCCTGCACATTCATTGAAAACATTAGTTCATGTTAGGAACCCAAGCCTTCACTAGCTAGGGTTTCCCTGAGGCATCATATAACATAAAATCAACCCATTGACCCTTTAAGGTTGAGGGAAGCTCAGATGTCTGTTTGTTCTCATTTTCAGACGCTAAGGCAGATTTTTGTTTCCATAGACCAGCTTTGTGTAAGGCCTGTTTCTGATAAACAGACGACTGGCTGATGGGTTGAACTTTGGGTTCACTATCCCTTTTAGGAAGCGTCATTGAGTTCCTCTTAAAAGGATCTAGGAAGTTCAACTTTCCTCCTTGGTGTATGATAATAAGGACAATGAGACGCAATGTGACCGTACTCTCCACAATTGTAGCAGGATCTGCTTTCAACTTTACGGTTTACATGTTTTTGTGGAGATGTATCACACGATTGAACTTATTTTGTTTAGATTGAGACACTTCTTTGTTAGATGTATGGTCAGGTTTTACAAACTTAATTGTTTTACTTGGTTTTACATCTTTTATTTCTTGTTTTCCTAGACTTTGACATGATGTGTGTGATTGATTAGGTTTAATAGTCTTTTTGGGTTCTGATTTAACTTTGTTTGAACCTGACTTTAAATTAACCTTTTCAAACTCTTTTTCCAGGTTAACACAAGGCATTTTTCCTTTTGCCTTTGAAGTGGACTCCTTTTGTTTAGTGCCAGATGCAATTGATTTACTTGTGTTATCTGGGTCACGAACAAGAGGAGTGGTCACCGCATGATCCTTGATGGGGTTATTATTAATTGGTTTACTTTTGGTGTTCATCAAGGTCTCAGGTGGTGGCAGAACCACTTTGTATCCCAATCCCTCCCCGTTGTTTCTCTCTCTCACTAAGTTTTGGACCACTAAGTTTTGGACAATATGAGATGAGCTTGTCCAACTGTGTAGTTTTTGTTTTAAGGAGTTGACTTCTACTTCTAAAACTGTTTTTTGCTTCTTAGTGTCCTCTAGGGAGTTAAGATATTACCTAATGTCATTATCTTGATTAAAGGCAACTACTTCTGTTTCTCTAAGTTGTTTGTTCAATAGGTCTATCTTTTCCTTGTAGCTGTGCTTATTTTGTTTTAAAACTTTATTAACCTCAGTGCACAGTTCCAGATCCTTTACTAAGCTATCATTATGATCTAATAACCTAGTAAATTTTAAATCTATGCTTTCTCTAAATTTATTACAATCCAAACAAGCATGATTATTAAACAAATGGTGGGTAGAACTTACCTGAGATGTTGAAGAGGAATCAGCCATGTGTGCAGAATCTGTCATCTCTGGTTCAGGTGATTCTAACTTTGATGTAGATTGTTCTTCTTCAGGTAGGTGTATAACCACCGGTGCAGTGTCTTCAGAATTTGACATCACGAGCTCTACTACTATATCTCCCTCACTAGCGGAATCATCATTTATGTCATCCACACTAGCTATGTTGGTCTCTCCCGGTGAGATCAACAGAAAGCTCCAGTCCTGTCCTTCGTGGTTGTTCGCAATCAAGGCTTTAGGATCCTTGCTTGTTGAAGTAGAATTACTATATGTGGCTTTGTCCTGACGATTGAAGGATAAGAAAGGATTGCCATTACCAGTCTTCTTTGGTTTCACAAACGACCGTTTGAAGTGCCCCTTCTCTCCACAGTTGAAACAGGTTACCTTTGACTTGTTGAAGCCAAAGGTCGTGTCCTTGCTTGCAACCAAGTTCTGTTAGGTCTTTTTGACAAACTTCTTAGCTCGTCGGATAGCACTTGCCAAGGCCCACCAAATATCCATTCTTTCCAACTCCATCTCATCCACCTGTTCATAATCCTCATCTGCCAAGTAGCAATTTCCTATCTTTCCAGCAATTAGTCCATCATAGGAGTGGACTACAGAAGCTAGGAAGTCCATGTGTTCTCTAGCTACCTCAACAGTCATGTTACCGAAGTTATCGGTCTTCAATTTTGCTGCATTGGCTTCAGGTATAATATATTGGGTACCAGATAACCCTGACGTTTCAGTCCCTAAAGTAGATACTTGTGCTGGACTTGCGGAGCTTGAGACGAAGGCAGTTTGCAGTGGTTCTCCAGATGTCTTGACCGGAGGAGTCGCATTGTAGAGCACAAGATTCTGGTCATAGTTTGCCTTTTGAGCTCTATACTTCATCCTAACCTCCTCCTCTCTCAGTTTCAAAATGAAGTCATTTATGTCTAACTTTGAGAGCATCCCATTCTGTCTGAGATTAGAAACGAAGGAAGCCCATTTCTCTAGTTATCCATCTGCAATATTGGATACATTATCCTCCATCGATGTAGTAACTCCATTAGTGTGCATCTCACTCATCATTTGGTAGAATCTTTCGATCACATCGTCTAGGCCTTCCTTTCCCATTGAAGAGAAGTTGTCAAACTTCTTCTTCAAAGCTTTGGCCTTAATGGCCTTTAGTGAGGCATTTCCGTCATACCTCTCTTCCAACGCATCCCATAGTTTATTTGCTTGAGTATATCGCGAGTACTGATGGAATATGTCCTTCAGAATAGTCTGAGTAAGCAAAGTATAGACTTTCTTCTTAGCATTGTGTTTTACCTTTTGATTAAACATTATGAGCATTTGATCATCTCAGACATGATCATTTTATCTTGAAAACTTTTTGACCACCTCAGACGTGGTCCTTTTAAAATACTTTGTCACCTCAGACGTGACCCAATTTTTTATTTGAAAGCACATGTGGTCACCTCAGACATGACCTTTTAGGTGATAAGGTTCCCTTTCAACTACCATGACATAGTTTCGATATTGAACAAACAGAAATAGACAAACTTTATACAGAAATAAAACTAAAATTTAAAACTAAGACATGTTTTTGTGTTTTTGTGAGGGTTAAATCCTAAGATGTAAATCTAAAGAAATGTTTTTCTGAAAAGGCAGCTTCAATTCATTTAAACCATATATGGATCAATTCAATTTGGAATCATACAGGATATTCAAATCATTCGGGACAAATATCTAAAACCTTTGATGCTTTATTCTTGTTTTTCATGTAGAGTCATTTAGGAAATTTAGGAATCATACTAGTACTATTTGGTCCCCACTCTGATTTCAACTTTCAAGAATTATAGCCACAATGATTGTCAGTATACTTGTCCTCTTATATCCATACACAGACTTTCAACATAGATTGGTGATGGTTTATGGTTTGTTTATTTCACAAGCATTTGTGGATCCCACACTTATATGGTAATCAACATTCCTTAGGAGATTTTTGAGCGGTCTCAGGGTAGTATTCAAGAAGAAACTATTCATAGAACTTTCAAAGAGAAGCCAAGCCTCAGGTTAGTGCCACCGCACAGTAGAGAGGCGGCAAACAACAATGAATTCTAGAATATATAGGTTATGCTTATCCTCAGGTCAGTGCCACCGCACAACAGAGAGGCACATAACCCATCTTCTTATTTGAGCAATTTCATTCTTTTTTCACAAATCTCACCAACAACATAAGTTATCAGTTCAATCGCACGAATGAGCCATCCGCATTTGTTCCGGACCAAAAAAAAATCAATAACACGAACTATCAAAGATTGGTTTCATTGATAAAAACTAATGATTACAAGCTCGTTACAACATAAGAATCAAGACTCTTGGCAAGGGGAGATCGAGCATGATCTCCCCTCTCATCCGGCAGCCCTAGGCTCCAGGCAGACTTCCTCTCAATCCCTATCTCTCTACACATTGAAACTGGTATATATAGGCCTCGCCTATATTAGATGTGACTAGGCCCATTCGTGCGATTGAACCATGTTAGGATCAGTGATCTAAGTTTGATTAATTAGATAGTATTGAAGCGGAATTCGAACAACGAATTAAACAATTCACAAGAACACAATTGATATTCAATGTAACAGTAAATGGTTATAGAAAAAGAATTTTGTAAAAGAGGTATTTCATTCATATGCTTTCGTGGTGGCTCAATGTCACGCTTTACAACTAGGTTAACATTCCTTATATAGGATATGTGACGTCTGCTGATGTCACTTGATAGTGACATCTAACAGAATTATTCAAACTACTAAAACTATGCAACTACTGAGAATGTTCTCAACTACTGATTACATCTCAGAGAATGCTAAGTACAAGAAACATAAAACTACTGAAACTAACTACTGAAACTATAACTACTGAAAAGTAAATTACAAGTACTGAAAGGAAACCATCACAACTACTGAAGTTGATAACTTCAGCTGTTGTGACAACTACTGATCACTTTGGTCTTTAGTATTTGTCTTCAGTCTTTGTTCTTTAGACTTTTACTTTCAGACTTTATCTTCAGCTGATAGCTTCAGACTTTGTCTTCAGTACTTTACTTTCAGACTTTGTCTTCAGCTGATAGCTTCAGACTTTGTCTTCAGTTCTTTACTTTCAGACTTTGTCTTCAATAGTAGTCTTCAGTTCTTGTCTTCAGACCTTGTAATCAGCTGATGTCTTCAGTTGTTGTGATCTTCTTCAGCAGTTGTAATGTCTGTGGGACTTAGAGGTTTTTCTGATCAGGCTCATTGGTTCTTTTGGTCCAACAAACTCCGCCTGAACCAATGCAGCCAAAACCTCTAAACTTATTGATGATCCCCCTTATTCTTGGCAGAAACACCCTCTTGGTCAGCTTCAGAGGTAATCAGTTAAGCATAGACCGGGAAAAGGTTTTTAATCTTTTGATTGGCTAAGTATGGAAGGGAACTCTGTCTTAGGAAACTGGACACAGAGTCTTGTCCCAACCATGAAACCTAATTTCCGTTATTGAGTCTATAAGACTCACTAGCATAGGCCTCAAGGAGAACAACTTGTTCCTCCTTTGTGAGTTCTACTTCTCCCTCGAAGAAGAACTCTGGGCCATAATACTCAGACAGGTATCTCGCTGTCTTTCCATTTTTCAACTCCACAGTTGTTATCTCTCTATAAGCAAATTCATTAGGGTGAGAGCCTTCAAGCAACAACTGGAGTTCACTCTTCTGAAGATCTTCAAGTCTTTTGTATAACAACCCCTTCTTGATCATTTTGTTCTCAAGAATAGATTAAGGGTTGTCTTGGATTTGTGAGCTCTCTTGAATTCTTCAATGATTTCCCAGGGGAGACTACCATGGCCAATGTAATTGTAGCACTTCAAGGTCTTCTTCACGTGGCCATGATATCTACTTGGTATATTCTTCTTATGAATTCTAGAACTTACCCTGGGGTCTGGCCAGATCCGCACTTTCTTTTTAATGTTGAAAAGTATGTCTAAGAGTGTACAGCCTCAGAGCCTGTTCTTCATTCTTGAATGGATGAGGACTGAGGGAAATCCTATCAACCATCTTGATAACTTCTCATCGTGCTGTTTCTGTTGTTCTGCTTCTTCAATCTTTACCTTCCACCATCTGCATTGCAAGTCAGGAGTAATCACTTGTTGACTTCTGTGCTCAGGTGACTTGAGTTTGAGAACAGCAGAGATTGGCAGACTATCATCATCATTCATCTTCTTATCTTCTTCTACCCTCAACACCCTTCTCCTCCTTTGGTGCATCACTGGGTAAGGTTTGAGGTGTTTTTGGGGTAAAGGGATTGGTTTTGTGGGTTGAGTTGTGGGTGGCTTTGGTTTAGGGATAGATTTGGGAGATTTTAGAGATAAGGGTTGTGTTGAGTGGGAGTGTGAGAAGACTGACTTAGCATTTTGGTGGTGAGTTTGGCTTTGGAGAGCTTTGCCATTTCAGTTCTCTCCCTGCACCTGCTTCATCCAGTGCTTCAATTATCACCCCTTATATAGCCTCCAGAGAGCAGAGTTTCTGGTATCTCAAGATACTGTCTCTGGACCAGGCCTTTATCTCTATCAATGATCTTCCAAGGGATTTGGCAATGAATCTGTCTCATTATCTCCAATCTTTCCCTTTCCAACACACTATAACCAGCCCATCTAGCTTGATCTCTTCTATTTCCAGCCTTCGATCTCAGTGTCTAGTGTGGCTGTGTCATGACCTTGTCGAAAAAGCTGATCTATAATTTTATCCATGGATCTGTTGTGAGCTTCATCAGCATCTTTGACAAGATCTTCTAAGGATTTATCTTCATCAGCTTTTGACTCAGCACTTTCTTTCTTTTATATTGATCAGCTGATCTTCATTCTCTTTATCTGTGATCAAGGTTTGAGATCAGTTCTTTCTCCACCTCCTTCTCTTTTGCAGGTTCTTTCTTATCATCAATTCTTTTTCTTTTCTTTCTTCACTGCCTTAGACTTGGAAGTTTCCCCTTTTTGGTTGCATTGGGATCAGGGCTTGAAACAGAAATAGATTTGTGAACAGCATCATCAATGAGGGTTTGTAGATTTAAGGATATCCTCTCATCAATGGCTTTATGCACTATGTCAGTGATGATGGGAGTGATGAGAGGTAAGGAGTTTTGAAAGATAGCAACCATCTACTCAGGGGTTCTGTCCCTGAGAGGTGGTGCCAAAAGTAGTGGCTGGTGGCTCAGTTAAGTGTGTAGGCTCAGTGTTTGGGGAAACTTCAATGGAAGGTGCCATCTGTGGGGTTTGTGGGGTAGATGGACTTTGATCCTGAGACATTTGGCTAAAACTCTTTGAGTCTGTTCACCTCAGTCTCAAGGATGGTATTATGGGCTAATACATCATAGAAAAAGCCCAGGTCTCATCAGTCTGTGATGAATCACCTGACCCCTGATTGAATCAGGATGTACATGCTCTGAGTGTAGATCAGTAGAAGCATAGCCCTTGTTCTTGGTACTGGGGACTTTGCCTCAGGACTGTGTCCTTCATTGGCAGTTGCCTCTGGTAAGGTCTTATGGATGTTACCAACTTCATCCTGATCATTTGCTGAATCAGTAGAAGTGGCAGCCTTACCAGATGTTCTAACTCCATTTCTACACTTGGAGATAGAACATTGTAACCCCTGTGCTGGGGGTTATCAGAAGCATTTTGGTCCTCCCCTCAATAGTTGAGGTATTCCAGTGGTAAGTGGTTTCTAGGGGGAGGGGGTGAGGAATGCAACTGACTCAGCACTTTAGTAACTATCAGTGTTGGGCTTTGAGGGGGGGTTGCCTGTGGAGATTGGTCTGAAGCAGATTGCACCCAAGGTGAGAGGTGCTCTTCAATGGTAACCCTCTCAATTGAGAGAGGTTTCAGAAATGTGGGATCCCCATTTGTGGTTGCAACAGGATCCTGTTGAGAGGATACCTATGCGGCTTAGCAGGTTGAGTCTTGGACATAACTGGGGGGTTATAACGTGTATGTATTTCATGTGTTTGTGGTACAGGGGCATCCTCAGGGGACTCATCTCCCTGAGTAGCCTTTTTGGGTTTTTGGATTTTGGGTTTGGTGGGGACTTTGGATCTGGAAGTGGAGGCTGTGGGTTCCCTCTGCTTGGGTTTTAGCATCAGGGCAGCCCATTTAAGAGTAGGGTCTGAGTTATGTCTGAGTACATCTCAGCTAAAACGCTGGAGTGGGACTCCCAGACCAACAAGGCCATCAGATTTTAATTGATTCAAAATTATGGCCATTAGAAACCTGGGATAAAGTAGCCATCTGTTTGCCACAGGTTTCTGAGCCAGATCCTTTAGTTCCATGAACACTATCTCAGAAAAATTTAGATTTTGGAGTTCAAGGATAGAGTACAATAATTGTTGCCATCGGGAAGACATCTGATCCCAAGAAGATGTCTTTGATGCAAGGCAGACATTCACCATATGAAAGATAAGTCTTTCAGCATCATGAAAGTGCTTTTTAAGTATGGTTGTAGCACTTAAGTCGCCTTCTACCGTTATGGAGAAAAGGACATATCAGTTGTGCCTTTCGGGTATTCTTTAGGTAGGTACCATCATGCAAATTTAGGGTTTTTCAAATGATGTCGGGGGTGATGAGCACCTGTTTCTGGTTCACCAACGACTGGAGAGTGATTTGTCTATCATTCTCACCAGTTATTACAGAGACGTTGGCCCAGAACTGGGATAAGGAGTGAGGATATATGGTAGGATTCAGAAGAAAGGTTGTTCTATATGGGGAATCCACCATAAGATCGATGGCAGTGTCAAACTTGTTCCAGAAGGCCGATTTCGAAAGGTAGGCAACATATTTGTGTCGGGGTTTGAGTTTCATGGTCGCCATTGTTGAGAGAGAAAGGTTTGAAAACGGCTAATGAAACGTTTGTCTATAAGTGCAGGTATTTATAGGTTAAGAAAAGGCTGAAAAGAAAACGTCTGAAAGTGTTGGTGTTGGGATCAGTTGTTATGAAAATAACTGAGGACGTGGTTTTAACTATCAGACGTTTGAAAACAACTGAAGACTTGGTTTTAGTCATCAGTGTTGTGAAACTACTGAAATCCTTGGTTTTGTCTTCAGCTGTTGTAAACAACTGAGGACTTGGTATTAGTCATCAGTAGTTATGAAACTACTGAAGACATGGTTTTGTCATCAGCTGTTTAGAGTGAAACAGCAGTTTGTGGAAACGACTGGAGTGAAAATTCTCATCAGTAGTTTTCGTCAATTCTTAGCTTTTCAGCTGTTTCATACTGTCCTCAACACTTACTCATCAGACTTTTTAGCTGATTTCAGTGTTTCATAGGACATCAGTACTTAACTGTTTTATTAACATTAGGAGTTATAACTACATCAGTAGTTGTAACTGCATCAGTTTCTTTTAACCAATTAGTACATATTTGTGACATGTTTACTAATGATTATGAGTACTTGTTTACTGAGATCATCAGTAGTTATCACTTATTCTAGCTGCAGCATACCAAGCCTTAACACAAGGTTTTGGAAAGATGAACTATCCAAAGGCTTAGTAAATATATCTGCAAGCTCATCAGCACTAGGCACAAACTTTGGATCAATCAGACCTTTTTCAAAACAATCCCTAATAAAATGGTGTCTGATCTCTATATGTTTGGTCCTAGAGTGCTGGACTGGATTCTTGACAATGCACAGAGCTGAAGCACTATCCATTAATAATGGAGTCTTAGTCTCTGTAATGCCATAATCCAATAGTTGGTTTTGAAGCCAGAGTACCTGAGATGTACAACTTGCAGTAGCAATGTACTCTGCTTCAGCAGTGGATGTAGCAAATATGTTTTTTTCTTACTCTGCCAAGAAATCAAACAGTTGCCTAGGAATGATATCCACCAGAAGTTGACTTTCTGTGTTAACTTACACCTGCATAGTCACTATCAGAAAAAGCAACTAATTTGCATGAGTGTGCAGTGGAATACTAAAGACCTAGAGATTGTGTACCTTGCACATATCTAAAGATCCTCTTGACTGCAATCAAATGAGACTCTTTAGGAGCAGCCTGAAATCTAGCACAAACACAAGTTGCAAACATGATATCTGGTCTAGAAGCTGTTAAGTACATCAAGGACCCAATCATACATCTGTAAAGTGTTTCATCAACAACTTTACCTTTCTGATCTGCATCCAGTTGTGTGGTGTTGCACATGGGAGTAGAACAGGGCTTACACTTTTGTAAATCAAACTTATTCAAAAGTTCTTTTGTATATTTTTATTGATGAATAAAGGTTCCATCAGCCTTTTGTTTGATTTCCAAGCCTAGAAAGAACTGTAATTCTCCCATTGCACTCATTTCAAACTTTTGTTTCATAAACTTGTAAAATCATCACACAACTGGGGACCAGAGGATGCAAAAATATATCATCAACATAAATTTGAACAAGTAGCTTATGCTGATCCACTTTCTTAATAAACAAAGTTTTATCTATGGAACCTCTAGTGAAATTATTGTTAAGTAGAAAATTTGAAAGTGTTTCATACCAGGCTCTAGGAGCTTGCTTCAACCCATAACGAGCCTTATCAAGTTGATACACCCAATCAGGATGTTTATTGTCCTCAAAACCTGGTGGTTGACACACATAAACCTCTTGTTTTCTTTTACCATATAAAAATGCACTTTTGTCATCCATTTGAAAAACTTTAAGATTGTGGAATGCAGCATAGGCTAAGAACAATCTAATTGCTTCTAGTCTGGCTACAGGGGAAAATGTTTCATCATAATCAATACCTTCTTCTTGTGAAAACCCTTGTACAACCAGTCTAGCTTTGTTTTTGACAATAAGCCCATTTTCATTATTTTATTCCTAAACACCAATTTAGTGCCTATTGCAGTTTTTCAAATGGATCCTCTTGAGTGCAATTAAATGAGACTATTCAGGAGCAGCCTGAAATCTAGCACAAACACATGTTGCAAACATAATATCTAGTCTAGAAGTTGTTAAGTACATCAAGGAACCAATCATACATCTGCAAAGTGTTCCATCAACAGCTTTACCTTTCTGATCTGCATCCAGTTGTGTGGTGTTGCACATGGGAGTAGAACAGGGCTTACAGTTTTGTAAATCAAACTTATTCAAAGATTTTGTATATTTTGTCTGATGAATGAAGGTTCCATCAGCCTTTTGTTTGATTTGCAAGCCTAGAAAGAACTATAATTCCCCATTGCACTCATTTCAAACTTTTGCTTCATTAAAATTGTAAACTCATCACACAACTGGGGATCAGAGGATGCAAAAATAATATCATCAACATAAATTTAAACAAGTGCTTATGATGATCCACTTTCTTTATAAACAAAGTTTTAACTATGGAGCCTCTAGTGAAATTATTTTTAAGAAGAAAATTTGTAAGTGTTTCATACCAGGCTCTAGGAGCTTGCTTAACCCATAAAGAGCCTTATCAAGTTGATACACCCATCAGGATGTTTATTGTCCTCAAAACCTGGTGGTGACACACATAAACCTCTTCTTTTATTTTACCATATAAAAATGAACTTTTGACATCCATTTGAAAAACTTTAAGATTGTGGAATGCAGCATAGGCTAAGAACAATCTAATTGCCTCTAGTTTGGCTACAGGGGCAAAGGTTCATCATAATCAATACCTTCTTCTTATGAAAACCCTGTACAACAAGTCTAGCCTTGTTTTGACAATAGCCCATTTTCATTAGTTTTTTCCTAAACACCAATTTAGTGCCTATTGCACACTTACCTGGGGGTAGAGGAACCAGTTCCCACACTTGCTACTTTTTGAACTGAAGTAGCTCAAGCTGCATGGCTTCAACCATCCATTGTCTCTTAAAGCAACATGATAGTTCTTTGGCTCTAACTGACTGATGAAGAGAGCATAGAAGCAGAAGTTAGACAATTGACTCCTAGTTGAGACACCAGCATTGATATCACCAATGATTTGAGACATGGGGTGATTCTTCAGCTCCTGGTACAGTATAACATCAACGCAAGTGTTTGTAGCAGGTTCAGCAGCAACAGATGTTGATCCAGACTCTGGAAACCAAGTATGAGATGGCAAATCAAATGATGTAGAGGAGTCAGAAATGTCATCAGCATTTGTTGTGGATGGAGCTGCTAAGCTACAGGAACATCAAGTTTAGTGGACTCAGGCAGTTGGTCACTAAACTTGAAAAGAGTGGAGTACTCATCATCATCATCGACTTGCTGCAGAAGATAATTATCCACAAGATCTGCAACAGCTAGAGGTTGATAAGGAACATATTGTAGTATGTCCGGATCAAACAACTCCATAGGGTTTTGTGGAATTTATCCTTAGGAGATTCATTGAATTTCACATGCAAGGTTTCTTGAACTAACTTTGTTCTGCAGTTGAGATTCTGTAAGCCTTGCATGTGGATGAATAACCTACAAAATACCCTGCATCCACCTTAAGATCAAATTTGGGGAGTTGATCCTTTGTGTTGAGAATGAAACAACGACACCCAAAGGTTTTGAAGAATGAAATTAGAGGAGCCAAAGGATGTAGAACTTCATATGGAGTCTTCATCAACTCTGATTTACTAATACTCTATTCTGCACATAGCAAGCTGTGTTAACAGCTTCAGCCCAAAAGGTCAATGGCAAACCAGAGTCAGCCAACATAGACCTTGCAGCTTCTATTAGGGTCCTGTTCTTTCTCTCCACTACTCCATTTTGTTCTGGAGTCCTTGGGATACTAAACTGCCTCTTGATTCCTTTTGCTAGATAAAAATCATCAAGTGTATGGTTTGTGAATTCAGTTCCAATATCACTCCTTATACACTTGACTCATAGGAAATACTGCTTCTCAACATACAACACAAAGTTTATAATCGTCTGAGCAGCCTCATCCTTTGAATGCAAGAAGAAGTCCATACAAATCTAGAGTAATCATCCACATTACCAGATAGTATTTCTTCCTTGCCATGCTCATCACTCTCACAGGACCAAATAGATCCATGTGCAGTAACTGCAAGCAGGCAGTGGACTTAGGTTCTTCAATAGGAGGGAATGAGACTTTATGCTGTTTTCCATTCAAACAAGCAGTGCAGGCTTCATCACAGTAGAACTCCTTTATTGGTAGACCTCTCACTAAGCTATTGTGGATCAGCTGATTCATGTTTTTGAGATTAACATGACCAGCCTTTATGCCACAGTTTAGATTCTGAGGAGGGCTTTAGAGAACAGGCAAGGATGACCCTTCAAATCAATCTTCTTTGACAACTCCAAGGCATACACTCTTCCAATCCTGTTGTCCTTTAGGAGAGTATGTTCATCCAATACCTTGTCAATCAGCCTCAAAACTTGGGAAGACAGAATCCTGCAGTTCTGGCTTGTGAAAATGCAACATGCCCTTTATCACACATCTGACTGACACTCAGCAGATTATACTGAGATTCTCCACATGGTTAACATCATCAAACCTGATTGTCCATTAGACATGTCCTTTCCCCATGATGTAACCCTTGGCATCATTTCCAAATGAAACAAATCCCTTCTTTCCTTGAGAGTAGTAGTCATTAAGAAGAGAACTGCTCCCAGTCATATGCATAGATCCTCCAGTGTCTACATACCAGATGCTCCTTTGGCATGCTGAAGAACCCTGCATTCATCATAAAGAACTAGTTAGGTTTTGAGACCCAAACCTTTTGGTTTTGGGTCTGTTTTCATCAACAGATTTAACCATAACTTGTTTCTTATGATTAACAGCTGATGAAGAAGGAGATGGTGCTAAAATGGATTCCTTGGATTTGGGCTTGGAATGCCTTTTCAGGTTTTGATCACAGGTGCATCTAGTTGGTTAACTCTCCCCAACAAATGCTAACCATCATAACAAGTTGTGTCTTTTGTAGCTAAAGCTTTCAGCTCTTGTGACATATCAGTACTTGTTTTGATGAGTCCCTGTGACCCACCATTTCCTCCTTAAAATTCACAGACTTAGCTCTAGTGATGTTTATCATGAGGAGCACTATCAGCTGTTTTATGATAAACCTATCCTTCTTTTTGGATTTGGATGAAGGCTTGGGTTTATCACATTGGGATGACTGTGGTACAAACTTGGTCTCAAACTCATTTTTCATTTCATCCATCTGGATTTTAATGAGCTTATCTCTGTGAGTTTGGAACCCTTTCTGTACCACATTCATCAGAAAGATGATTGAATTTACCACATATTTCACATGGCTTATTCTTCATCTTGGAATTGATCAATGCTGATGTGGAAACTACTGAAGGTGTGCTCTTCAGTACTTTCCTCCTTTCAGTACTTTTGTTTAGTACTGAAGGATCTGTAACAACTGAAGACTTGTTCTTCAGCTATCTTTATCAGCAGTTATTAATCCTTTTATTTCAATGATTTAAAATGCTTTTTAGATGTTGTGACTTGCCCTTCAGTACTTGAGGTACTTTGAGGGACAAATCTGAAGTACTCATCTTATCTTCGTGCTTATCAGTAGTTAACCCATGAGCCAATTGATTTGCTGAGGTATCAACACTGATTTCATCTTGTGATTTTGGGTGATCACTTGAGGATGATGCACATCATGATGTGGTTTGGAAATTACTTTCACCTTCAGATTTTACTATTGGTTTTGGAGTAAAATCTGTAGGTGGTGCAATGTGGTTCTAACCTATTCCAAACTTCATATTCAAAGCAGATTGCTTGCTGAGCAGCATTCAAATCCCTTGCAGGATGATACCCAACGGTCACACTCAACTTGGGTAACTTCAATTTTTTCTTTGAGATCTCTGTGGTTCTCAAGAATGACCTCTAGCTTAGCCTTTTCATCAATTAATTGGCATTTAAGCTTATAAATCTCATCATCTTTATCCTTAAGGACAGAATCATATTCAGCTTTTCTTTTGGAAAGGGATTTGCTCAAGCTCTAGATTTTGATTTATTAAAGCTATTTGCCTCTCTAATAGAGATAAATGCAGCTAGCAAGATTCAGAACATAGCTTGGCCTTAGCCTTAGAGGATACCTGGGTACTGTGATGAAGATGCATTGGAGCATGAACTATCAGTAGATTCCAGGGCCATGAGAGCTAGATTCCAAAAGGATGTTCACCACCGTATGACCATCACCAGCAAAAATAATTGCTCATTACCAGAGAGATCATCTAGTAAAATGCTCCAGTCACAATACCTGGGGTGAAGAAGCTATGATGAGGTTGTGATGTGATGATTGAGATGGTAGAGGCTCAGGTAGGGCTTGAGGTTGTTGTGCATAGGAACTTGAACGGATTTGGGGTGGTGATGTAATAGCAGGGATATGGATATACATTGGACCCTGAGGGACAAAATATGCAGGAGATATAGGTTGTGAATGATGACCAGAACTAGCAGGATGTTGCCTCTGTTTTGGAATATGCTTGGAAAAGTCACAAAAGGGTGCAGAGGAGTAGATCCAGATGATCTACACTCTCTTGCAAAGTGTCCAAGCCTGTGGCATTTGTGACACCTCAACTTACCTCTTGTCAAAACCAACTTTGGTTTTGCCAGAGAGTCCTGGAAATTTCCTACCAGTTCTCTTGTGAACTTTTGAGATCTGATATTAATCAAGGCCATTTGCTCAATATCCATCTCTTCTAAGTCATCATCAGCAATACCCTTTAAATCATCCATAACGAAACACAAAATTATCACTATTACAGCCTGACTGGATGTCAACACCTAACAAATGCATGATCTGAACCGTTTGAGAGAAATCTATATGCTCATCAATTGCTTTCTGATGTAGCATTATTCTGCCTCATGACCAACCAAGGCAGTGTTCCCTGGTACAAAGTCATGAGTAGCTTTCCTGATGATGCCAGTTTCCTTTTCTGCTCTATCTCTTTTCAAATGTAAGCAGTTTCCCATGGAGTTGGGGGAAGATAGACTATCCAGTTGCACTAGAGCGTAGGACAATGGTATTTGTATCTCATCTCTCTGGCAGTGATCTGAGAAATCTATTGTTCATCTGACAATTAGTGTATTCATGTTTGACCATTTCGGCTCAGAGATCAAACAGGAAAAACGCTCAAACTGTTGAGTCAGTGACTCACCCTTCCTCTGAGAGATGTCTCATATTGTTGGGCAAGGATTTCTTTGTGTTTGCTAAGACCTCATCTGTTCCACCAAATGTTCCTTCAATGCATTCCAGAGGTCATGAGTAGTTTCATGATCCATAAGCCCAGGAATAGATTTCATTCAGCAGTGCCATGGCCAGAAATTCCATGCGCTTTAGCATCAATCTCAAACAGTTTTCGATCCTCATCTGAGTATTGTTCCTTCTTGTTCGGAACCATTTGGTTCGTTTCCGGATTGTTCACCATAGGCTTGTGTGGACCATGTACACAGATGTCCAACAACCTGAACTGTTAATAGACAGGTGATGAAGCATTCTTTGTTGCCATATGTTATACTCAGTCCTAACCAGCATCGGAGGCTTGGTGAGGAACCGGTATGTGAGGGTCATTAGAAGGGAGTAGTCATTCTCAGATTCAACAAATTCAATTAAGTTTTAACTGATTTAGTGCAAAACACAACAAACTCAATATGAACCAGACAAATCTCAAAGCAGATAAACGAAAGCAGCAGAAATTCAATGATCTAAACCAATTCTTGCATATGCTAATTCAATCAAACTTAGATATCGAATAGCAATTTCAATGATCAATTGTTAGATCGATCAATGATTAACCTTGCTTGATACCATTGTTAGGATCAGTGATCTAAGTTTGATTAATTAGAGAGTATTGCAGCGGAATTCGAACAAGAATTAAACAATTCACAAGAACACAATTGATATTCAATGTAAAGTAAATGGTTATAGAACAAGAGAATTCTACAAAAGAGATATTTCATTCATATGCTTTCGTGGTGGCTCAATGTCACGCTTTACAACTAGGTCAACATTCCTATATAGGATATGTGACGTCTGCTGATGTCACTTGATAGTGCATCTAACAGAATTATTCAAACTACTGAAACTATGCAACTACTGGAATGTTCTAACTACTGATTACATCTCAGAGAATGCTAAGTACAAGAAACATAAAACTACTAAAAACTAAACTACTGAAACTATAACTACTAAAAAGTAAATGACAAGCACTGAAAGGAAACCACCACAACTACTGAAGTTGATAACTTCAGCTGTTGTGACAACTACTGATCACTTTGGTCTTCAGTCTTTGTCTTCAGTCTTTGTTCTTCAGACTTTTTTCTTCAGACTTTTACTTTCAGACTTTGTCTTCAGCTGATAGCTTCAGACTTTGTCTTCAGTACTTTACTTCAGACTTTGTCTTCAGATGATAGCTCAGACTTTGTCTTCCGTTCTTTACTTTCAGACTTTGTCTTCAGTAGTAGTCTTCAGTTCTTGTCATCACTTTGTCTTCGACCTTGTAATCAGCTGATGTCTTCAGCTCGTGTGATCTTCTTCAGCAGTTGTAATGTCTATGGGACTTAGAGGTTTTTTGATCAGGCTCATTGGTTCTTTTGGTCCAACAGACCATACGTATGGTTCAATCGTATACTGGACCATGCGTATGGTTCAATCGTACGACTAGACCATTCTTATGTTCAGTCTTACTAATTTCCAATTGCATCTCTCAGTCGCACGACTACTCCTTAGCAGGCTCAGTGTACGACCGAGTCTCATTCACATATTGCTCCTGTGAATGACCTAGTTTCATGTGTTTAAAAAACAAATAAGGTGTATTACATTAAGCCTAGACTATTCGAAAGTGATGGACACCTATATATGACTATATATACTCCAACATTCACCCTTGGACATTGCTACGAATAGTAGATAACACCTCTTACAATCTCAGCCAATCTTGCTCTGGTGCCAATAGAATCAAACGAAAACCATATGAGACAACGTTGCCGATCTGTCGGTTGCTACAATCCCTGAGAATGAATTTAGGGACAATAGCTTTCGTTTACTTTGCAGAACACCATCATAGAATAAGATTCCCCATATGACTGATTTTTTCCAGATAATGACATGAATAGTTTTCCATTGCTTTAATCTTCACACAGCTAACCTGATTAACATAACCCTGCAGAAATTCCCCCTCACATTCAACATATCCTAATATATAGACATTGTGCTTCCTGGCGTTCTTCACACGGTGTATGGGCAAAAGGTTGAAGGTTCCGATCCACAGCTGACAATATCAAACAATCAACATGCAAGTGGATTCATCAAAGATACCTGCTCACATCATCACATTCTGATTGCGTCTTCAATTTCTCTATACATGGATTCCCCCTAAGAAGGAGAATCCTCTCTGTGTGGATAAATATAACTTGATTGGCCCATAAGTAGTCAGATGCTCCTGACTACCCCACAAAATCAGCACCGACTGCTGACATATTCCCTTCTCTTTTTCGTGTTCCAAATGCCTTCACCTATTCTGGAAGTCCGACAAATAATGGGATATACATCGAACTTATTTGACAATAGAACCTTTGGGTGAATATGCTTTGCTCATCCTCAAATCTATGCAACAGTAGTTCCAGACTCTTTTTTTCTTGGTCTGGAACAAATGCGGATTGAGTCAATGCAGATGTCTCATTTGTGTGATTGAACATACGACTGGTCCAGTCGCATGATTGAACATACGACCGGTCCAGTCGCACAAATGGTCCATTAGTATGGCGTTAGTCATACAATGGTCCATTCATATGGCCCAGTTGCATTAACGGGTCTGCACGCAGATTTTCAGATCTGCCCAAAATCCTAGTGTGACGAATTTTACATGAACCGAACCAAATAAGCATCATCAGATTCGAAAGGATGATCAGAACGTGGTTTTGAGTTTAGTTTTAACATAGAAACACCACACGTAACAAGACCCGAACAAAACACGAAGTTGGATTAACGTCAAAGAACCTGAAATCAATCCAAAAATCAAGAGCTCGGGTTGCTAGAATGATTGTTAGATCATTCAAGCAGTAACCTGGCTCTGATACCAATTGTGAAGTCAGCTGGATCGGTAACATCCGAGAATGTTCTTGACGGAAGGATAAACAATAGAAAAAAACAAGAGACAATCAATAACACGAACTATAATAATTGGTTTCATTGATAAAAGCTAACGATTACAAGCTCATTGCAAAATAAGAATCAAGACTCTTGGCAAGGGGAGATCGAGCATGATCTCTCTCTCATTCGGCAAACCCTAGCCTCCCAGCAGACTCCCTCTCAGATCTTATTTCTCTACACATTGAAATGGTATATATAGGCCGCCCCATTAGATGCGACTGGGCCCATTCATGCAATTAGACCATGCGTATTGTTCAATCGACGACTGGACCATGTGTATGGTTTAATCGTAGGATTGGACCATTCTTATGGTTCAGTCTTACAAATGTCCCAATCGCATCTCTGAATCGCACGACTGATCCATTAGCATGGCCTAGTCGTATGACTGAGTGTCATTCGCATATGCTCCTGCGAATGACCAAGTTCCATGTGTTTACAACATATCATGTGTATTACATTAAGTCTAGACTATTTGAAAAGCGAGGGACACACTATATATGACAATATATGCTCCAACACAAGCTCTTCCCATAGAGAGGTTGAGAAGCACCTTTACCAGTAGGTGTCTCAAAAAGGGTATTAATCTCTACAGTAGTTGATGATGATGAGACAAGGCTCTCAGGTTCTTCCACTAGGCCTTCGGTCAAGGTTTCCCCTATGAAACTAATCTTAGGGCATGCCTCAACATCTAGTGACCGATGGCATTGCCTAATTGCCTTAGTCTCCTTTTTAAGCTGACTCTGCAGTGATCCTGTCTTGGATTCTTTGAGCCAGCTTGTCATCTTGTCTTGATTGGCTTTGATTGACAAGTGGCATGTTGACTAGATCTAGATCTTCATAGAAATTCAAGGTGTGAATGTTAAGACCTCTTGCTATCCTTGAACTCTAAGAATGATGAGGGCTCCTCTGTTGCTATCATACCTCAACCCAATGATGTGATTTGAAGTTGATGGAGATAACATTGCCCTTGGTATTCCTTCCTCAAACAGACTCTGTATGTAGGAGACTATGGAGTCCACATAAATGTGAACTTGTGGAAGCTGCTAAGTATGCACAATTGCAAGTGAGGATGGTGAGTCCTCAATGTCCACACTCCTTGAAGAACTCCTAGGTTCTATGACTGTAATGACTTTCTCCCCATTTTTTGTAGCATTACCCTCTTGCATAAGTGAGCTACGAGTTAGGTCAATCACACTCACAGGTTCTTGTGTTCCTAATTGAGCTCCTCTTAAAGGTCTCCCAGATAGTTGGTCCTTGAGATAAGAAATCTCAAGTTTCTGATCATTGACCCTGTTTTGCAAGGTAGTCACTTGAGATTCAAGATGACAAACCTTGGAGACTAAATAGGTGCATGTTTGTGATAATTTTTACACATCTTAAATTCCCCTTACCTTCATCAGAAAAATCATTGGGGGATGAGAGAATTGGACAAAAGTCCTCACTCTCGCCACCAGCTTCATGTTCTTGGCTGCTGGATTTCTTTTGCTCACTGGTAGCCTCAGTTGAGGTGTCAATGGGTAGAGTTGTCATGGTTGAGGTCTTACTGATGGAATCACTTGAAAAAGTGAGAGCCTCTTCCATATGGACATCCTGAACAGGTTCAGATGTGTCCATCTCATTAATGGGTACTGATGTGGGCTAGATATAGGAGACTCAAGAGCACTCATCTCTCTTTGAGTAGTGGGAAGAAGAGAGAATCATGATATTCACTAAAACCTAAATCTTCATCAGTGTAGAAGTCAAAATTGGTTGGTTTAAGACTAAAGGTTGGGGATGGTAACCGTCCCCTGAAGGTTGATGACTTGAGTGTTGAGACTTAGAGTGATGGCTTAAGGCATTTGGGCTTATGAGCTCTTCAGGCTGAGCAAGAGGAACCTCAGCACTGATCATTAAAGGAATGGGAGTGGTCTACTCCTCAGGAGAAGTGGGAGTTCTAGTGACCACTTCTTCCTGTGTGGGTGAGTATATAGGGGCCTGCATAGAATGAGTAGTCTGAGTAAGGATTCATTTGTGTTTTCTTTGGTAAGTGAGGGTGATTTGTGGCTGTTGAGGTGATTGGGATTGATAGGTGGGCGGGTTCAACACTAGCTGGTGCTGCTAGGTTGTCACCTTGAGCAATGAGATCTAACATTTGTACGACAAGGGCTGTTTCTACCCTAGAGAAGCCAACAGTGGGTTTTCTCAAGATTTTAAAGATGCTAGGCTTAATCCATCTAGTTTAAGAGATTACCTGTTCCCCTTAATTGTGAGCCTGGTTCACATTAAGAATGTATTGAACATATTTAGGGAAATGTAGTACTCTAAGGAGTCCAAGTTTGCAAGCAGATTTGTATACACAAACTGAGAGTACTTGAACTTGACTCCCTGACCATCCCATGAACAATGAAGGAGAGATCGTTAGGAATCTGGTCCCATCCACCATGCTTGTTTGCAAGCAGATTTCCATTGGGATGAGACCTTCCCTTTCCTGAAGGTCTTGACAGAGTAGTCTCCCTCATAGCCCATCTGCACAAAGGAGTGGTTAACAACTTCTTGGGAGAACACCTCCACCTTATTCATCATCCAGCTGAAGATGCATGTTGATGATGGCCAGAGTGATAAAGATTGTTCTACCTTGCACTGTGGCAGACAATGCCTTCTCCCCATCCATGACGAAATCTTGGTAGGTCTTCAAAAATTATAGCAAATGAGCCTCATAGAGTGTAAGATCATTGGTAAGGGAGGCGAGGTAGTTTGATAAATCTAAGAAACGACAAACATCTGAGAAATATGGATCTTTCTCAGAGTGTAACAGAGCAACCTGGTATGTTGCCTATGTAACTGCATGGAGAAGTTCAGTTCATTTCTGCGATGAAGGTTGGCCATTTTGAGAGAGCTTAAGGATGAAGAAAGACGAACGAAAGTAATTTCAGAGATAAATTGGGATTTTAGGTCTGGAGGAAAGAAGGAGATAATAGAAAGAGGGGGAACCGTTGATTTATAAGACAAAGTTAATGAATGAGGATAAACTTTGAAATCTGCAAGTTGGTCCCACCTCTAAATAGTATTTTGCTTTTGCTCAAAAAGTAGTGTTCTTGGAAGTCAGAAAGCTTCCTAAGGTAAATATCTTGGAAGTTTTAATGAAAAAGCTTCGGAAAGTAAAATAACTTCGGAAGAATTTACTAAGAATTTTGAGAATTTGGCTTCGGAAGAAAATCAAGACTTGAAAGCTTTGTTCAAGGGAACAGAGCTTTCGAGAGTTAATTTGCTTTGGAAGAAAGTTGTCCTTGAAAACTTTTAAGTGCCTAAGCTTGGGAAGAGATTTCCAAAATTCTTTCGAAGGTAAAGACATATCTTCCGAAGAATCATAATTTTCAAAAATCTAAGGAAAGTCCTCAAAAAGTTTCATCGGAAGAAAAACAAGAGCTTATGAAGGTGATAATCTAGACAACTTAGGCCACACAGATTTTAAGAAATAATAAGAATTAGTTTTAAGAAAAACCTACTTATAGTTTATCATCCCAATAGCTGATAGTAGATATTTAAATCTCTGTTCAGCAAAAGCCTTTGTAAACAGATCAGCATATTGTTCATTTGTGTGAACTTTGACTAGCTTAATTAATCCTTTTTAGGATTATCTTTAATTAAATGATACCT
The DNA here is from genome assembly GCA_025506515.1 of Flaveria trinervia. Taxonomy (NCBI): domain Eukaryota; kingdom Viridiplantae; phylum Streptophyta; class Magnoliopsida; order Asterales; family Asteraceae; genus Flaveria; species Flaveria trinervia. Next base: position 88,026,715 of record CM046444.1, on the reverse strand, counting down.
GATGTGTTGTGTTTTGTCCTTAAGTGCTGTATAGGATTCTCTGTGATAAAGATAGCACTGTTGTTGTCAATGTGAATAGGAGTCTCCTTGAAGTTTAACCCATAGTCAAGCATCAGATTTTGAATCCAAAGCACTTGACACAACAGCTTGTAGCACCAATGTATTCAGCTTTAGCAATTGATGCAGAGACACAAGATTATTTCTTGCATTGCCATGAGACAACCCTTCCACCAAGAAACTAACATCCCCCAGATGTAGAATTTGCAGTCATGTCACAACCTCCATAATCACTATCTGTATAGGCTGTAGATAGAAGTCAAAATTCTTAGGATACCATAGACCAAGTGTTGAAGCACCTTTGAGGTATCTTATAATCTTTTTGATAGTGATAAGGTGAGACATCTTAGGGTTGGCTTGATATCTTGCCCAATACATGTGGAAACATGATATCAGGCCTGCTAGCTGTAAGATACATAGAGACAAAATCCATAGACCTGTATAAGTGTTCATCTACACACTCCCCTCAAGATCAGGTCCAAGAGAGTGGTTTCAAGCTATGGGTGTCTTAGAAATTGTTGGACAAAAGAACCAATGAGCCAAGATCAGAAAACCTCTAAGTGCCACATGATATCACAACAACTGCTGAAAAGCTTCATGAGCAGTTTGACAAGTGCTGAAAACTCCAACAGCTGAAGATCAAGTGCTGAAGACTTCAACAGCTGAAGACTAAAGTGCTGAAGTTCAACAGCTGAAGAACACAAGTGCTAAAGCTGAAGACCAAAGTACTGAAGTATAACAGCTGAAGAGTTTACAAGTGCTGAAGATCAACAACTGATGTACAAAGTCTGAAGACAAAGACTTAAGACAACAGCTGATGATATCTACTGAAGTCATCAGCTGATGAAACGTCTGAAGTTCAAGTCTGAAGATCAAGTACTGAAGTTTGAGTAGTTTGTCACAACAGCTGAGAGTACTTCTTCAGTAGTTATGATATCAGTAGTTTTATGTTTTTACTTTCAGTAGTTTTGTAAACGACGTGAAGAGCTTGTTCTTCAGTCGTTGTAGTTTCAGTAGTTTTATGTTTTTCAGTAGTTATAACAACTGATAACACTTAGCTTTTGTAAGGAGATGTAAGCTGTTTTGAATATTCAATAGTTGTGTTTCAGTGTAATAAATCTGTTAGATGTCACTATCAAGTGACATCAGCAGAGTCACATCTCTTATTAAGAGGTGTCGACCTAATTGTAAGTGGGACATTCGTTACCACGAAAGCGAATATTGAATGAAATATATTTGCAGAATTCTCTCTCTATAACCGTCTTTGTTCTTCATTGAATATTGTTTTCGTTCTTGTGAATCGGCTAATTCATTGTTAGAATTCCGTTGCTATACTCTCTAATCAATCAAAGATAGATCACTGATCCTAACAAGTGGTATCAGAGCTGGTTAATCATGATCGATCTAACAATTGATCATTGAAACTGCTAATTGATATATGTGTTTGATTGAATTAGCGTATTCGCAAGAACTGGTTATAGATTATTGAATTTCTGTCGCTTTCGTTCATTTTCTTTGAGATCTCTTTTGGTTCAATTGGTGTTGTGTTTTGTTCTAATGTTTTAGCTTAATCGAATTGATTGAATCTGAGATGACGACTCCTTCTAATGGTCTTCACAATACCGGTTCCTAACCAAGCCTCCGATGCTGGTTAGGACCGAGTATAACATATGGCAACGAAGAATGCTTCATCACCTGTCTGTTAACAGTTCAGGTGTTGGACATTGTGGTACATGACCACATAAGCCTATGGTGAACAATCCGGAAACCAATCAAATGGTTCCGAAGAAGAAGGAACAATACTCTGATGAAGATCAGAAACTATTTGAGATTGATGCTAAAGCCCATGGAATTCTGGCCATGGCACTGCCTAATGAAATCTATTCAGGGCTTATGCATCATGAAACTGCTCATGATCTCTGGAATGCCCTGAAGGAACAATTTGGTGGCACAGATGAGGTCTTAGCAAACAATAGAGAAATCCTTGCCCAACAATATGAGACATTCTCTCCTAGAAAGGGTGAGACACTGACTCAACAGTTTGAGCATTTTTCCTGCTTGATATCTGAGCTGAAAATGGTGGAAACAGGAATACACTAATAGCCAGATGAACAACAGATTCCTCAGATCACTGCCTGAGAGATGGGACACATACACTATTGTCCTACGCTCCAGTGCGAATCTGGATGGCCTATCTCTCACCCAACTTCATGGAAACTGCTTACATTCGAAAGAGAGATAGAGCAGAAGAGGAAACTGTCCTCATCAGGAAAGCTCACTGATGACTTTGTACCAGGGAATACGCCTGGTTGGTCATGAGTCAAAATATGCTGCATCTGAAAGCAATTATGATGAGCATATGATTTCTCTTCAAATAGTTCTGATCATGCATTTGTTGGTATTGAGAGTCATTCTGGCAGTAATAGTGACAATCTATGCTTCATTATGGATGATCTGAAAGGAATAGCTGATGATGATCTAGAAGAGATGGATATTCTGAGCCAGATGGCACTGATTAATATCAGATCTCAGAAGTTCTATAGGAGAACTGGGATGAAATTTCCTGGACTCTCTGGCAAAACCAAAGTTGGTTTTGACAAGAGTAAGTTGAGGTGTCACAAATGCCAAAGGCTGGGACACTTTGCAAGAGAGTGTAGATCAACTGGATCTAATTCTTCTGCACCCTTTGTGACTTTTCCTAGTACTAGTCCACAAAACAGAGGGCAACATCCTGCTGGTTCTGGTCATCATTCACATCCTAGATCTCCTGCATACTTTGTTCCCCGGGGTCAAATGTCATATCCTTATCCCTGCTATTATATGCCTCAACCAAATCCTGTTCAAGCTCCAATTGCACAACAACCACAAGCATTGCCTGAACCACAACCTTCCCAATCTCATCAACAAACTCAACCTCAACAACACAGCTTCTGCACCCAGGAGTTGTTGACTGGAGCAGTTTACCAGATGACTTGTCTGGTCATGAACAACTGTTCTCAGGTGCTGGTCAACATGGTGGTGAAAGTCCCTTTGGAAATCTAGCTCTTATGGCTTTGGATTCTGCTGATACTTCATCCACTAATGCCTCTACATCAAAGGTTCATAGGTATCCTCTGAGGCAAAAGCCAAATTATGTTCTGAAACATGCATAGCAGCATTTGCATCTATTAGAGAAGCAAATGTAGCTTTAATTAACAGAACATTGAGCTAGAACAAATAATTTCCAAAAGCAAAGCTGAATTTGAGTCTGTGCTTAATGATAAGAATGATGAGATTTACAAACTTAAATGCCAAATAACTGATGATAAGGCTAGGAAGAGATACTTCTAGAGAAGTATAAAGATCTCAAAGAAACCCTTGCAGTTACCAGGTAGAGTGTGATAGATGGGTACAATCATGCAAAGGTTTTGAAATGCTTCTTAGTAAGCAATCTGCTCCAATGTGAAGTTTGGCATTGGTTACAATCACACTGCTCCACCTACAGATTTTACTCCCAGAGCAGAGGTAGAATCTGATGGTGAGAGTAATAACCAATCCATTTCATCATGTGATCTACTTTCGATACAACACAATCAGAAGTAGAAGTCAGCATCAAGCCCTCTCAGAACCTATCAGCTGATGTTGATGGTTCCACTGCTGACACTCACATGATCCATGAGTTGATCAACTCAGGAGTTAATTCTGAAAGTCCTGAAAGGACTAGAGAGCAGGATTTAACACCTGAAGTTCAAACTCCAACTACTGCAGTACTGAAAAGAAGAAAACTGTCAGTAGAAAGAGTTTGAAGACTACTAAAGAGGAAGTCAAGAAAGCAAACAATGCTTCCAAAGCACTAAAGAACAAGTCTTCAGTTGCTTCACCCTCTTTAGTTGATGATCAACCTAAGATGAAGAAGAAACCATGTGAAGTATGTGGTTTGTTCAATCATCTTACAGATGATTGCTGGTACAAAAGAGGTTCCAAACTCAAACATAAAGAAGAAATTAAAGAGAAAATGGTAAAAATGAAAACTGAGTTTGAGACTACATTTGTATCAGCAACATCAAATCCTGTAACCTTAAGTCCTCAAAGAAATCCAAAAAGGAAGGGGTAAACAGGTGACAGCTGAGAGTGCTCAGAAGAAGAAGGTGCAACATAGGAACTTATCAACTCGCTGGCAATGTGTCTGATGAGCTGAAAGCTTTATCCCAAAATCAGACACAGTTGGTTATGATGGTTCAACATCTATTGGGAAGAGTTAACCAATTAGATGCTCCTATGTTGAAACCACAGAAAAGGAGGTCCAAGCCAAAGGATTCCTCTTCTTCACCATCTTCATCCTCTCAGGCTGTTGTTTCCAATAAACCTGTTAGTTTACCATCTGTTGATGAGACCAGGCCCAAAACCCAAAAGGTTTGGGTCTCAAAAACTAACTGATTGTTTATAATTGCAGGGTTCTCCAACATGCAAAGTAGCATCTGGTATGTAGACAGTGGGGGATCTATGCACATGACTGGGAACAGCTCTCTTCTTCATGACTACTCTCAAGGAAAGAAGGGGTTGTTTCTTTGGCAATGATGCTAGGGGTACATCATTGGAAATGGTTTTGTCTCCAATGGAGAAATCAAATTTGATGATGTTAATCATGTGGAAAATCTCAAGTACAATCTCTTGAGTGTCAGTCAAATGTGTGATAAAGGCCATGTTTCTCTTTCACCAGTCAGAACTGTAGGATTCTGTCATCCAAAGTTCTGCATTTGATTGATAAGGTGTTGGATGATCACACTCTCCTGAGAGCAAACAGGACAGGAAGAGTGTATGCCTTAGATCTTTCCAAGAAAATAGATCTGAGAGGCAAACCTTGCCTATTTTCCACAGCCTCTTCTAAGAATCTAAACTGTGGCACAGAAGGCTGGGTCATGTTAATTTCAAAAACATGAATCAGCTTATCCACAATAGTTTAGTCAGAGGCTTACCAATAAAGGAGTTCCACTGGATGAAACCTGCACTGCTTGTTTAAAAGGAAAACAGCACCAAGTCTCATTCCCTCCTATTGAAGAGCCTAAGTCCACTGCCTGCTTGCAATTACTGCATATGGATCTATTTGGTCCTATGAGAGTGATGAGCATGGCAAAGAAGAAATACTGTCCGGTAATTGTGGATGATTACTCCAGATTTGTATGGACTTTCTTTCTACATTCAAAGGATGAGGTTGCTCAGAAGATCATTCACTTTGTGTTGTTATTGAGAAGTAGTATTCCTTCCAGTCAAGTGTATTCGGAGTGACAATGGAACTGAATTCAGAAACCATACACTTGATGACTTCTATCTTTCAAAGGGAATCAAAAGGCAGTTTAGCATCCCAAGGACTCCAGAACAAAATGGAGTAGTGGAGAGAAAGAACATGACCCTAATTGAAGCTGCAAGGTCCATGCTGGCTGACTCTGGTTTGCCACTGACCTTTTGGGCTGAAGCTGTTAACACAGCTTGCTATGTGCAGAATAGAGTTTTAGTAAATCAGAGGTTGATGAAGACTCCATATGAAGTTCTCCATCACTTGGCTCCTGTAATTTCATTTTTCAAAGCATTGGGTGTCCCTGTTTTATTCTCAACACAAAGGATCAACTCCATAAATTTGATCCTAAGGTGGATGCAGGATATTTTGTTGGTTATTCATCTACTTGCAAGGCATACAGAGTCTTCAACTGTAGAACAAAGATAGTTGAAGAGACTTGCATATGAAGTTTAATGAATCTCCTTTGGACAAGATTCCACAAAACCCTATGGAGTTGTTTGATTTGGACATACTGCAATATGTTCCTTATCAACCTCCAGCTGTTGCAGATCCTGTGGATAAATCATCTTCTACAGCATGTCTTCCACCTGGTGGTATTGATGATGATGATGATAATATCAATACTCAACCTCTTCAAGTTTAGTGACCAACTGCCTGTGTCTGCTAAATTTGATGTTCTGTAGCTTCAGCAGTACCATCCACAACAAATGCTGATGAGATCTCTGTTTCGTCTACATCTTTTGAGTTACCATCTAATTCTTGGTTTCAAGAGTCTGCATCAACATCTGCTGCTGCTGAAGGTTCTACAAACACTTGCACAGATCTCATTGTTTATCAAGAACTGAAGAATCACCCCATGTCTCAGATTATTGGTGATATCAATGCTGGTGTTCAACAAGAAGATAATTGTCTAACTTCTGCTTTTATGCTCTCTTCATCAGTCATCTAGAGCCAAAGAACTACCATGTTTCTTTGAGAGAATGGATGGGTTGAAGCTATGCAGCTTGAGTTACTTCAGTTCAAGAAACAGCAAGTGTGGGAACTGGTTCCTTTCCCCCGTAAGTGTGCAATAGGCACTAAATGGGTGTTTAGGAACAAAACTGATGAAAATGGGCTTATCGTTAAGAACAAGGCTAGACTGGTTGTACAGGGGTTTTCACAAGAAGAAGGTATTGACTCTGATGAACCTTTGCCCCTGTAGCCAGACTAGAGGCAATCAGATTGTTTTTTGCCTATGGCATTCCACAATCTTAAAGTTTTTCAAATGGATGTCAAAAGTGCCTTTTTATATGGTAAAATAAAGGAGAAGTTTATGTGTGTCAACCACCAGGTTTTGAGGATAATAAACATCCTGAATGGGTGTATAAACTTGATAAGGCTCTTTATGGGTTGAAACAAGCTCCTAGAGCCTGGTATGAGACACTCTCTACTTTTCTTCTTAAGAATAATTTCACTAGAGGCTCCATTGATAAAAATCAGTTTATTAAGAAGGTGGATCAGCATAAGCTACTTGTTCAGATTTATGTTGATGATATCATTTTTGCATCTCTGATCCCCAGTTGTGTGATGATTTTACAACATTAATGAAAAAGAGGTTTGAAATGAGTGCAATGGGAGAATTACAGTTCTTTCTAGGCTTGCAAATTAAACAAAAGGCTGATGGAACCTTATTCATCAGTTAAAATATGCAAAAGATCTTTTGAATAAGTTTGATTTACAAAACTGTAAGCCCTGTTCTACTCCCATGTGCAACACCACACAACTGGATGCTGATCAGAAAGGTAAAGCTGTTGGTGAAACACTTTACACATGTATGATTGGGTCCTTGATGTATCTAACAGCTACTAGACCAGATATTATGTTTGCTACATGTGTTTGTGCTAGATTTCAGGCTGCTCCTAAAGAGTCTCATTTGATTGCAGTCAAGAGAATCTTTAGATATTTGCAAGGTACATAATCTTTGGGTTTATGGTATTCCACTGGACACTCTTGCAAATTAGTTGCTTTTCAGATAGTGACTATGCAGGGTGCAAGTTAACTAGAAAGTCAACTTCTGGTGGTTGTCAATTCCTAGGCAACTGTTTGATTTTTGGCAGAGTAAGAAACAACATCTGTTGCTACATCAACTGCTGAGGCCGAGTACATTGCTGCTGCAAGTTGTACTTCTCAGGTACTCTGGCTTCAGAACCAACTTTTGGATTATGGCATTACAGAGACTAAGACTCCATTATTAATGGATAGTGCTTCAACTCTGTGTATTGTCAAAAATCCAGTCCAGCACTCTAGGACCAAACATATAGAGAGGGACATCATTTTATTCGGGATTGCTTTGTAAAAGGTCTGATTGATCCTAAGTTTGTGCCTAGTGCTGATGAGCTTGCAGATATTTTTACTAAGCCTTTGGATAGTTCTACTTTCCAAACCTTGTGTTAAGGCTTGGTATGCTGCAGCTAGAATAAGTCACAACTACTGATGATTTCTGTAATAATTACTGGTGATCATTGGTACCCATGTCACATATAAGTAGTGATGAGTTCTTTCCCCTTCAGTAGTTTTATAACTACTGACGGCTAAATGCCTCACAAGTACTGAAGTACTTTATCTGTCCAAACTACTGATGTAGTTACACAACTACTGATGTAGTTACAACTACTGAAATCAGTACAAACAGATAAGTACTGACGTCCTATGAAACACCTGAAAAGAAGATGCAAAGTCTAATGAGTAAGTGTTGAGGACAGTTTGAAACAGCTGAAAGGCTATGAATTGACGAAAACTATGAAGAGAACCTTCTCTCAGTTGTTTCTACAACTGCTGTTTCATTCTAAACAACTGAAGCAAAACCATGTCTTCAGTAGTTTTATAACTACTGATGACTAATACCAAGTCTTCAGCTATTTACAACAACTGATGACAAAACCACTGTCTTTAGTAGTTTCACAACTACTGATGACAAACACCAAGTCCACAGTTGTTTCATCATCTGAAGTCAAAACCATGGCTTTCAGTAGTTTTCTTACTACTGATGCCTAAAACCACGACTTCAGCTGTTTCAACGTCTGAAAGGGTAATACCATGTCAACAGTCGTTTAAAACAACTGATGACTAACACCAAATCCTTCAGTCGTTTTCTAACCCGTACCCTATAAATATCCCTAACCTAATCCTTCAGAGCTTCATCTTCTTCAAACCTAACGTTCATCTCTCCAAAACTTTTCTCTTCTCAATGGCGTCCATGCAAATCAAACCGCGACACAACTGTGTAGCTTACCTCACTAAATCGCCATTCTGGGCTAAGTTCGATAATGCTATTGATCTTATGGTCCAGTCACAATCAACACGGCATTTCTTCTCAATCCAATCTTCATGCCGAATCCCTCAAACAGTTTTGGATGAACGTCACCCTCACCACTGGGGAGAACAACACAGCGTCTCTCCGGTCGGTCGTCAACAACCACGAAGTGGTCATCACTCCCGAATACTTCGTCAAACTCTACACCTGGATGATGCCACTTCTCCTGCTGGATATCCAAAGGGCACAACTGATTTATCCTTTGCTCACCATGGATATCAGGGCAACCTTAGTGCATCCAAAATATTGAAGAAACATTTCCATGACGTTGAACGTCTAATCTTTCACATGGTAAATGTCTGTTTGGCTCCTAAGACTTCGTCTAGGAATCAAATGTCTACAAAGTGGCAGCAGGCAATGTATTCTATTCTTGAGCAACTGCCTTAAATTTTTCAGAAATAATATTTTCAGAGCTCAAGGATATGGCTCAAAAAATAATGCTAACCGTTGGATATTATATCCGCGGTTCATAATGGCCATAATTACAAACCAGCTTCAAGCTGAGGGACTTGTTGGCCTGGGAGTCCCTGCTATGGCTGTTTTGCCTGAAGTATACTCTGGCACAACTCTGACCACTCACTCAAACTGGCTGCCAAGCTGCGCAAACCCACGCAGCTAGAACCCACAGCCACCACCTCCAAATCAAAAGTCCCACAAAAACACACAAAAGACAACCAAAACGGCTACTCAGGGAAATGAGTCCCCTGAGGATGCCCCTGCAACACAAACGCAGGATATATCCACTGGTTATAACCCCCTAGTGGATATAATGACTCTTTCAGCCATAGCCGCTCAGGATTCCTCTCAACAGGAGCCTGTAGCAACCACACAGGGGGTACCCACACATCTGGGATCTTCCTCACTTGAGGAGATTGCCATTGAAGAGCACCTTCCTCCCCAGGTGCACACTGCTTCTATCCTATCACCCCATGCAACCGCCCCCCAAAGTCCTACATTGCTTGTTGCACCAGTGCTGACTCAATTGCACTCCTCACCCCCTCCCCAGATACCAATTACTACTGGGAACACTCTACCATTGAGGGGGAGGACCAAAGTGCAGCTGAGAACCCACAACATAGGGGTTACAATGTTCCTTCTCCTAGTGTAGCAATGGAGATTGGAACTTCTGGTAAGGCTGCCACCTCTCCTGTGTCAGCATATGATCAGGTTGTAGTTGGTACTATTACTAAGTCCTGACCAGAGGCAACTGCTGATGACGGACATAGTCCTGAGGCAGGAAGTCCCCAGTTCCAAGACACAAGGGCCCATGCTACACTGAGCTACACTCAGTGCATGTTCATCCTGATCCTATCAGGAGGTCAGATGATTCAGTCTCTACTGATGATGACCTGGGCTTCTTTTACGATGTAATCGCCCAAAACACCATCCTAGAGGAGGAGGTGAGCAGACTCAAAGAGCTGCTTGCCAAAACTTCTAAGGACCAAAGACCATCTGCCTCCACAAACCCACAGATGGCACCTTTATCTGAAGGTCGTCCAAACGCTGAGTCACTCCCAACAACTAAGCCACCTGCCTGCTTCTGGCACTATTCTCAGGAACAGAACCCTCGTAAGCAAATAGTTGCTGTCCTTCAAAATTCCCTCCTCTGATCACACCCATAATCACTGACATTGTGATTAAAGCCATTGATGAGAGGCTTTCCTCAGTTATACACCCTTTGATAGAGGAGGTTGTGGGTAAACACCTTTCTGGCAATCAACCCCTTGCAACCAATGCAACCAAAAAAGGGGAGATTAAGTCAGTGAAAGGAAAAAGAAAGAGGAGTACAGAGGAAAAGAAACTGAAGGGAGAGTTGTGGAAAAGGAGTTGGAGGTGAATGTGGAGACTGATAAGGAGTTGGAAAAAGAAAAGCAACAACTGATCACCTATAAAAGAAAGAAAAGTGCTCATGATCAACCTACTACTGAAGAAAAATCCTTGGAAGAGCTGGTAAAAGATGCAGATGACACACACAGCCGATCCATGGATAAAATCATTGAGCAACTCTTCAAGAAAGGTTTTGATACAACCACATTAGATAGTGAGATCAGGAAGTTGGACGTGGAGGAGATTCAAACCCGATGGGCTGGGTATGATGTACTGGAAAAGGAGAGATTGGAGATCATGATCCGTTTCATTGCCAAATACTTAGGAAGATCTATGATGGAGATTCGCGCATGGACCAGAGACAGTATTCTGGCTATCGCCACCAGAATCTGTATGTCTGAGCAATTCTATAAGGGGATTATCATTGAAGCCCTTGATGAGGCTGGGGCTGGAAAAAGGTTTGAAATGGCAAGACTTACAAAGGCTAAACTCACAACCAAAATGCTAGAACCAACCTTCCTTCCACCCACTCAAAAACAGCCTACCCCTCAAATCTCCAAACCAATCTCAAAGCCCAAATCCAAACTTCCTCAACCCACAAAACCAACCCTTACCATCTAAACCAACAGCCGATGATGCACCTAAGAAGAAGAAGAGAAGGGTGTTGAGGCTAGAAGAAGAAGAAGAAGAAGAGGATGATATGGAAGAAGATAGGCTGCCTCTGTCTGCAGTTCTAACATTGGCGAAAGCCAAACCTATGCCCATCACTCCCACCTCACACATGGATGCTGTGAGAGTAAAGATTGAAGAAGAGGAGCAGCAAAAGCTTCATGATGATGAAATGCTAAAAAGCATTGACATAACTTATGCTGCTTCGTCATCAATTATTAGTATGAAGAAAGAAGCTCTGAGGTTGTACACTCTCGCCAACACATTTCAATATCAGAAGGAAAGGGTGAGAGTATGGCCTGATCCTAGGGTGGCTCACAGGATTGTAAAGAAAGACATTCCTTCGAGATACAAGGGTCAAGTCAAGAGGATCGTAGATGAAGAGATCACAATGGCCCTTGTAGTATCACCCTAGGAGATTGTCGAAGATTTCAAGAAGGCCTACGAGACTAAATAACCACCCCAGAAGATGCTAGAGAACATAATTATTAAAAAGAGGTTAGTCTACAAGAGGCTTGAGAACTTCAAACAAAATGAGCTCAGTCTGTTACTCGAAGGGAATCATCCTGATGAGTTTGCATACAGACAGATTACAACAGTTGAGCTCAAAAGTGGCAAACAGGCCAAGTACATCTCAGAGCTGTATGGGCGAGAAGGATTGTTTGATGGTGAAGCCGAGAACCTGACCATGGAAGAACAAATCATGTTTCACAGAGCCTACACCAAAGAATCCTACAGGCTCATACACGGAAGTAGATCTCATGAATGGGATAACAACTCTGTGTCCAGTTCCCCAAAACAGAGTTCCCATTCATATCTTGCCAAACAAATATCTGAGATTTCTTCCCAGGCCGGAGCTTATATGGGTCATCTTCTCTACTGATCAAGAAGGAAAAAGACCAATCTTTTGCCAACAATAAGTGGGAAAATAAATAAATTAGAGGTTTTGGCTGCATTGGTTCAGGGGGAGTTTGTTGGACCAAAAGAACCAATGAGCCAAGATCAGAAAACCTCTAAGTCCCACATGATATCACAACAACTACTGAAAGCTTCATCAGCAGTTTGACAAGTACTGAAAACTCCAACAGCTGAAGATCAAGTGCTGAAGACTTCAACAGCTGAAGACTAAAGTGTTGAAGTTCAACAGCTGAAGAACATAAGTGCTAAAGCTGAAGACCAAAGTACTGAAGTACAACAGCTGAAGAGTTTACAAGTGCTGAAGATCAACACTGATGTACAAAGTCTGAGACAAAGACTGAAGACAACAGCTGATGATATCTATTGAAGTCATCAGCTGATGAAACGTCTGAAGTTCAAGTCTGAAGATCAAGTACTGAAGTTTCAGTAGTTTGTCACAACAGCTGAAGTGTACTTCTTCAGTAGTTGTGATATCAGTAGTTTTATGTTTTTACTTTCAGTTGTTTTGTAAAACGACTGAAGAGCTTGTTCTGCAGTCGTTGTAGTTTCAGTAGTTTTATGTTTCCAGTAGTTATAACAACTGATAACACTTAGCATTTTTGTAAGGAGATGTAAGCTGTTTTGACATCTTCAGTAGTTGTGTTTCAGTTGTAATAAATCTGTTAGATGTCACTATCAAGTGACATCAGCAGACGTCACATCTCTTATATAAGAGGTGTCGACCTAATTGTAAGTGTGACATTTCGTTACCACGAAAGCGAATATTGAATGAAATATATTTGCAGAATTCTCTCTATAACCGTCTTTGTTCTTCATTGAATATTGTTTTCGTTCTTGTGAATCGGCTAATTCATTGTTAGAATTCCGCTGCTATACTCTCTAATCAATCAACATAGATCACTGATCCTAACAGCAATCTTACAGCCAGTCATGCTGAATCTTTTGCGTATGTCTTGAACATACTTTGACTGACAAATGAAGATGCCATCTTCAACTTGATTCACTTGAATTCCTAGAAAGAAATTGAGTTCCCCCATGACACTCATTTCAAATATGTCCTTCATCAGCTTCTCAAAGTCTTTGCAGAGCTTTGGATTAGTTGATCCAAAGATGATGTCATCTACATACACTTGAACTAGCATTATGTCATTTCCCTGTCCTTTGATGAAGAGAGTTCCATCTATAGTACCTCTTCTGTATCCATGCTCGTAGAGATACCGAGACAAAGTCTCATACCATTCCCTAGGTCAGATGAAGCCCATAAAGAGCTTTATCAAGCTTGTGGACATAATCAGGATAATCAGGATCTGCAAAACTAGGTGGTTGTTTGACATACACCTCCTCATCAATCACCCCATAAAGAAAAGCACACTTGACATCAAGTTGATAGACCTTTAAGTTCTTGGATGCAAGAAATGCCAAGAATATCCTAACAGGTTCTAGTCTTCCTATAGGAGAAAAGACATCAGTGTAGTCAATTCCATCTTCTTGTGTGTATCATTGAACAACTAGTCTATTATGACAATACCTCTATCAACCTTCTTGTTCCAAAATACCCATTTGGTTCCAGTAGTAGTCTTCCCATAAGGAAGAGGACAAAGTTTCCAAACTTTCTGTCTTTTGAATTGAAGTATCTCCTCTTGCATAGCTTCAACCCAACTTCCATCCTTTAGAGCCTTATCAACTTTCTTTGCCTCTATCTTAGATAAGAAACAAGAGTGAAGACAAACATTTTCTTCATGGGTTTGTCCTCTTGTTCTTACCCCTGTGTCAACATCTCCAATGATATTTGTAGTGGGATGACACTTGTGGATCCTTAGTTCAGGGATCACAATAAGTTGTTGAGAGAGATCTAAATTAGAGAAATTTAGATCTGGCATTGATGTATCTCCTGGTACATCAGCACACTTATCAAGAGAGACTTGATCCAATGAGTGTGTGACATCATTGATGTTGTCCTATGGAGTGGTTATCGCCATCGAGGAATTTCTTATCACTATCACCACCACCATTGTTTTCTTCTGCATTTGAAGTATCTTTATCTAGTTGTATAGCCTTTGAGCTAGAATTAGAAGGCATCTTAGATGCATCAGCTTAGTTTGTCATTGCGGTGCTGATAGAAATCTCATTTGTAGAAGTAGTTACAACTAGAGTTGAAGATGTGTCACTTGATGGTCTTCTAAGCTCAAATCTTGGTTCAGGATCACCTGTGGGGAAGATATTTGTGGGTCCTGAAACATTCTCATAAGATTTGTTAAAACAATTGGCAACTAAATCAAGATCAAATAGCCAATCAAGACCAGAACCAGCCACACAGGGTGTGTGTTCATTGAAAGTCACATTGGCTGACTCCTCAACAATTCTAGTTCTGAGATTGTATACTCTGTAAGCCTTAGCTTGAGAAGAGTATCAAATGAAGTGTCCATCATCTGCTTTCTCAGCAAATTTGGCAATTTGATATTTGCTATTCAAGTTGGTGCAAGGACATCCAAATGACCTGAGAAAACCAATGAAATGTTTCCTCTTGTGCCAAAGTTCATAAGGAGTCTTTCCATGAGTCTAACTACTAAAACTCTATTCTGCACATAGCAGCCAGTGTTAACTGCCTCTGCCCAGAAGGTGATGGGTAGCTTAGAGTCAAACAGCATGGTTCTTGCAGCTTCAGTCAGTGTATTATTTCTCCTTTCAGCAAAACCATTTTGCTAAGGAGTCCTGGGAGCACTATATTGTCTTGTAATACCCTTTTCATCACAAAATCTATCAAGGTTTTGGTTCTTGAATTTAGTTTCTTGACAACATCTTATGGTCTTGACCTTGTGATAAGATTGATTCTTATTCTTTAGAATGAAATTCTTCAGAATCTTAGAGGTCTCATCCTTAGTTCTGAGGAAGAAAACCCAAGTGAATCTTGTAAAGTCATCTGTGATCACCAAATAATAAGAAGTCCTTCCTTGACTCGTTACACTGGTGTGGTCAAAGAGATCCATATGTAACAAGTGTAGGGGTGTAGTGATGGAGTTTCTTTCTTTAGACTTATGAGATACCTTGTGTTGCTTCCCTTTCAGGCATGCAACACAATGATCATCACTTGTAAACTATTTCTTTGGCATTCCAGTTACCATATCATTCTTAATAAGTTTATTCATGTTTTTAAACTTTACATGGCAGATTCTTTTATTCCATAGGAAAGATTTATCACTATTGGCTTTAGACAGAAAACATGAAACTTTTCTAGAGGGAGATGTTTCTTGCAAGTCCATCTTATACATGTTCCCTTCCTAGGGGCTCTAAGCAGGATATGCTCATGAGGAATGACCACCACCAGCTTGAGAACAATGCACTTATGCTTAGTAAAGAGCATGTTATGACTCTGATTACAAAATTGGGATACACTCAGAAGATTGTGCCCAAGCTCCTTGACAAAGTTACCTTTTCAATGTTGAGCTTACCATTTGTGACCTTGCCCCTTCCAAAACTGTAACCACCTTCATCTCCTCCAAAAGCAACTAACCCTACATCAATCCTTTCAAAGTTTTGGAGTAGAGACCTATTGCCTATCATGTTCCTGGAAAAGCCACTATCAATGATCCAGATATTTTTGTTTGTCTTGAATTGTTCCTGCACAAAGAAAATGATTACTTACATTCGGAAACCCAAGCCTGACTTGCCTTGGGATTAATAAAAGAAGTAGAAGATAATGCAACAGTAATAGATCCTATAGTTGTGCTTTGAGGATCTTGAGCTATTGTTAATGGAGAACTTTTAGTCACTTGGTCTTTAATAGACTTCCACACCACCTTTGGAAGTTTGGACTTGACCTTCAACACTTCAGAAGCGTTTGAGACTTCAAATGTTTTGATTTGGACTTCGAAAGATTCTACAGACACTACAGCAGACTATAGTGCTTCGAAAGTATTGCTTTCTTCCGAGACCAAATTTTCTTCCGAAAGTAATTTTCCACTTGCCTTCTTCTTCATTTTGGAGCTTTCGAAGGATATAGATTTTCCTTCTGAAGCTGGAATCCTTTTGGAACTCTTGGAAGTTATTTTCCTTGTCATATGAAGAGTACGTTTTGGATTGTATGGACAATCCTTAGCAAGATGAGAGCTACTTTCACACATGACACATTCGGCAAGACTGATTTTGATCACATCCCTTCTCCACCTTCATCTTTGTAGATGCTGAGACAACCCTTTTGGGATGAGAACTATTCTTCGAGTTGGATGGTCCAGGTTGTGTAGCAGTGACACATAACAAATCAGCCTTCTTCTTGGTGCTGAGATGATTTGAACATGAACTAGAACTCTTAGCAAAAGAGTTTAGGTTGATGTCTTCAGTCTTCACCACTTCAAATCCTGTAGAGATAAAAACGTGTTTTTGCTTGGAATCAAAAGTGGCCTTGATCTCTTGAGCCTTTCTAGCTTTTCTTTGCTGTTTCTGATGAAGTTTTTCCTTATAGACATGGTCATCACAGTCTTCTTCTTCTCCTTAGAAGGATGGTGACCCTTCTTAGAATCCTCTTCTTCACTCTTCTCAAAGAAATTCTTCACTATCACTTCTTCATCCTCTTCACTCAAAGGGTTTATGAGAGGAAGCTCATCTTCACTAGTCCCACACCTAGGTGATCTTACAAACAAGATTGTATGTGCAGGAGCTATCTCATTAGATCCCAAGCCTTGCTTGTTTTGATAACACACCTTCTTATGCAGGGATGAGGATATCATGTTCTTGAAGGTCTCTTCTTCAAGAACACATTTTTCTGCCCTGGCTTTGCTAATCACAAGCTCAGCCTGGCACTTAGTCAGCTTAGTTATGAGATCCTTGATCTGAGTCCTATAATTTGTATGCTCATGTTTTAGAACTGAAATGGTTTTCTCTAAGTCCTCTATATTTTGTTTATAATCACTCTCAGACTTTCTAAAATCAGCTTTTAAAATGTTTAAGGACTTAAGATCAGATCTCATTTCTAAGTTGTAGGACCTGTATCTATTAACTTTAGCTATGCATTCATGGGTACAGAGATGTTCCAATACCTTGGCTTCATGATGATCTGCCATCAGTGCTTGGTTTGGAGAAGCATCTTCCACCTAAAAGCTCTAGTCAAAGCCTCCTTCTTCAACAACAACTACAGCTTGCTGCTTTGGCTTCTCATTCTGGGTAGCTTTGTCAGTGTAGTTTGGTCTAGACTGTGCTTGGCCACCATTTGTTCTGGTGCCTTACACTCCCTGGCCAAGTGGCCCATCAAGTTACAATTCTAACACTTGACTTTGCTTTTGACTAATCCAAACTTTCCACTGGCTAAACTACTGGGAAACTTTCTTCCTGTCTGCTTGTAGAACTTCTTGGCTATGTGAGTGAGAAGAGCCATCTACTGGAATATCTCCATGTACTCCAGATCATCTGGATGGATACAGTCTAGGTCTTCAAGGGTGAAAAGAAAGTTGCCACAACTTTCATCAGAGAGCACAAAGGCTTGAGAAGAACTTGTCTCTTGGAATGGGCTTCCTTGAGTATAGTTCTCCCTCGGTGTCTCAGGGAAGGTCATGAAAGGACCCTTTGGTGAGTTATCAGGGTAGCATATGAGAACATGTTGGGGTTCTAAGCTATCCCTTTCAACCACATGAAGGGATGAACCCATTTGATTGTTGGAGTTGCCAGATGAACCTTGCATGTTCATCTCCATCTGGTAGCCACTGAGAATCCCATACAACTCTGTTAGAGTGAGACTTTTTAGATTCTCAGTTCTCTTGATAACCACATAGTAGTGTGTCCATTTCCTAGGAAGTGAGGACATGAACTTCCTTACAATGTCTCTGTTTTTAAGAGCAACTCCTCCATCCACTAGGGTATCCATAATCTCAACATACCTTAACTATTGTTGAGTCATGGTTTCACCAGCTTTAAAGGTGAAATTTTCAAACTGCTGCTTCAGGAGATCCTTCTTGTTCTCCTTAGCTTCAGAGGAACCCTCATACATCAGTTTCAATGCATCCCATAACTATTTAGCTGTTTTGCATTTCTTGAAACCTCTATACACAGAGTTTGGAAGAGCAGTCTGAAGGGCTGTCATGGCCTTCTGGTCAATCTCTATTCTCTTTCTATCTTCATCTGAGTAGTCAGTCACAGCCTTAGGGACCATACCACCACCAGTAGCAGAAGAGGTGCTTGGTATGTAAGGTCCATTTTCAACGGACTCTCACATTCTTAAGTCTAGAGACCTGATGAAACCTTCCATTCTTTGGCACCAAGTGTCAAAGTCATCAAGAGTGATCATTGGGGACTTTGTAATGGTTTCAGTTTTCATATCAGATTTGGAAATGGCTGCCATTTGATAAGTTAAGTGTTTATGTGTGTAAGGGATCTTAAGATGGTGAGATCTTATATCAAGAGCCTGGAATGCTCTGATACCAAATGCAGGACCGTTGAAGGGTATGCAAATATAACACAACAACACAAAGAGGAAAGTTGCTTAAGAACACTTAATTAATCAAACAGTCAAACTTGTAAACCTCAAGAAATGATGCTAAGAACACAAGTAAATATAAGACAGAACAAGATAACAAAATACACAAGGAGATGGTTTTCAAGATTGTAGTATATTGCATTCTCAAGTTCTACTACAAATGTTACAAAAACATGTTAGAAAGTTACAAGTACTTGAGATACATATACTACATCCTAGAGCCGACCATACCTTGAAGGCCAGCTGGATACAATTGACTAGACAAACAAAATCAATTGTAGAGTAAAAAGGCAGATTGCCTTTTGACTAGTGACTATGACATGCCATAGCTCACATCCTAGTCTATTACAAAAAGGATAAAATACATGAAGTAGAAAGTTTACAAACTTAAAACCTCAAACGTACAATTACTAAAAGTATGGACCTTTTCACCAACTTATGAAAGTTGGTGACTTTACAGAGTTGCAGCGGAAAGGTATCCAACTTTATGTAAAGTACATTAGATAGAGCATGTATACTAAAAGTCTTCAGAAGAAATATGTCTTCAAGTGTTGGCTTCGGAGAACTTTGTCTCTAAACTTCGGAAGACTTCATCTTTGGCTTCGGAAGATATTGGTCTTGGCTTCAGAAGATTTCACACTTAGAATATATATGTTGCATGTGTGAAACTACCAAAGCATTCTTCTTCAGTACCCATGTGCATGCATGCAGGAAAGACTTTGGGTGTTTGGGTTGTATCAGCCTCTTCATATAATCTCTACAATGTGGTTAAGAAGTACCTTCAAAGACTTGCTTCGAATGGTAAAGGCAAACCAAATTTCTTCTCCGAATGTAAGTCTACAAACAATGTTCCAGACGGTACAGGCAACACGGGTTTCTTCCCTGGTTCAAGAGGTAAGAAGCACACATCTTTGAACGGTTGGATGAAAAACTATATATCCAAACCTTTTCATGTGAAGCCGGTTTCACATGATTCAAAGTTGAAAAAGTCCAAAGGTTCAAACTCAAATTCTTTTCCTTCTGATCTTAAACAGAAAATGAGTTCAAAATTTAATTAATTCAAATCCAAATTAATTAAACTGAAACAAATTGGCAAATTAAAAAGAAGGATACAGTTATCCCTAACATTTCAGCAGATTGTTTATTTAAGCAGATTACTTCTACCATTGCAAAAGGAACACCCAGGACTACAATGCCCTGGGTTCCGCTCTCTAACTAATTTTTAATGAGTACAGGAGGACTGTTAGTAATCCGGTTCCTGACAGAGATTGTTCGTAGTTCAAATTTGTGGCAAAAGAAATAGCTTAAGGTCATGGTATTTTATCCATATTCTGGTTTTTTATATGCACAATCCCAGTTTTAAATTCACAATCACTGCATATTTCTTGATAATTCATTCTAATCTTCATATCAGTGTAGTTTGGATGACCTTCTTTGATAAATTTCTATTTTTGTACAGTTTTATAAACACAAAATATAAAAAATATAAAAACATTAAAAAATCAAAAAAGTAGATTTACAAAAATAAAAATTTAAGGGGAGAGTATATAAGTAATACATAAAAAATAAAAAAGAACTGGGAACTTGATTTGATATGACAGAGAAATGATTGTATATCATCTTGAAATGCTTGTTTTTGCATGACTTGCGTTTTGTAAATGAGAAGTGATAGTAACTGATGTTGTTATCTGACTTAAATATTATTCTTAATTACAAATAATAGAAAAACAAACAGATTCTTTTATGATATGCTTGATAGACTCAGACTGAAGAATTAAGTAGATAACAACATAATGATTTAAATTAAATATATTCCTAAGGATGTCTGGTTTTACGCAATCATTTTGGCCTGCACGAAAACTGAGTCCCGACAAAAATTGGATTGAGAATTGATCTTTCACCCACCACGATAAAAATCATATAAGCCATATCTTTAAGCCATGTTTGGTGTAGTTATGTGTCTTGTGTTTGTGCTAATCTCCTCTACTGTACGGAAGGACTGACCTGGAGTGATGATCTCATTTGTTGTACGATAGTACTGAACTGGAGCTCTCATCGCCACATGATTAAATGGTAATCACCTTTGTTATACGTCAGTATAGGCCTGGAGATCTCACCATTTCAATCTAAGTAGTGTCAAATCATCTAAAATGATGAATTCATCACAGATTGCAATATTATGTTGATTATCACTTCCACACTAATGCACAAGCCTTGCTCTATTAAGATCATGACAAAATTCAAGAAATCCTAAGGTTAGGTGAGGGTTTTTGCCAAATGATTGTCGGTCCTAGCATTATAAAGTATTTAATCAAACCTTAACGAATTATATGCTGCTTGTTGAAAAAGATAGGGCACGCGTTTAAGTGGACATACATATGAGCAATCGTTATTGATCTATTTGAGAATTTCAAAATCATTCAAGGACTGTGATCAGATTCAGTTATCAGTGTGATTTTATTGTTTGTCAATGATTAATTTCATCTTGTGCTAAAGTATATCTTGGGGATATGATCTCATGTTCGATTCAGTTCTCAGTTATATAAAAATTTTTAATAGATAAAAGATTGATATAATAAAAATAAAAATTATAATAAATTTTCATTTTAAAATTTCTTTTAGGTCTTCCATATTATGCTATTACAATTTTCTCATTTTTTATGCATTTCATAGAAATTGCGTACAACCGAACACGGGTTCGCTTGTTTTCAAACATAAATAAACACATGTTTATTGTTAAAATGAAATGATCTAATTAGACATATCGAGATTGTATTTGTGAATGTGTTTCAGATATTTGCGGTAAGTGATGGCCGATCATCAGTTGAGCGGTATACCTGATTAGAGAACTTGTTTCTCAAGTTTGCAGAAGATACCGAGCTCGGAATCCTCCTCCTAGATCTTCTGAAGCACTCAAGATTAGAGATTTGGAAAAGTTGTTCCAATATCATGACAAAGGATGCACTCGAAAATGGGGAGAATATAAATAGGGGGAGCTTATGAGATGAATAATCTTTCTCATCAGATTTAGAAAGATTCAAATTAAAGATCTTTCTATTGTTGAATTCTCGATGTTGATTTCGTTTGAAGACGTTGATAATGATAGACTAAGGGGGAGTACTATTGGAGCTATACAAGATAGTCTATATTATCAACATAGTCAAAGTCATCAAAAGTCAACATCACGGTCAACATCAACAAAAGTCAAACCCGACACGTTCGAGACGAAGAACTGAGACGTGACGTTGAAAATTTAATTACTAGGAGTTTTATTGTAATAAATATATTTTCTGTGAACAAAATATATTTTACTATGTTTGAGTCATGTTTTAGTCTACTTATATAGTCTAGGGGTTATGTGTAAATATGGAAACTAGACTACACTATAAATAGCCTAATTGTAATTAGAAGTAGGTTGATGGTTGTATGACCAGTAGATTGAGGATTACTTGTAAACACATTTTTAGCAATCTAATTGAAGATCAAAGGGGTTTTGATTGTGGTTATTATATTTTGATCTATAATCTTCATTATTTGATCCAAGTGTGATTATCCTGGATTTACACTCTACCTTAGAAAATATTCTAAGTGTGAAACCTTCCAAAGCCAAGACCAATATCTTCCAAAGCAAAACATGAAGTCTTCAGAAGCTTTAGAGATAGTCCTCTGAAGCTAGTTTATGAAGACAGATTTCTTCGAAGACTTCTGAGTACATGCTTTATCTGATTTACCTTTTACCATAAAGTTGGACCATATTTTTGTTACAACTTTGTTTGACTTACCAACTTTTATAAGTTGGTGAAAGGTACATGCTTTTGGTAAACTATACATTGAGGTCTTGAGTCTATGCTTTCTACTTTATGTACTTTTATCCTTTTTGTAATATATTAGGATGTGAGCTATGGCATGTCATAGTCAGTAGTCAAAAGGCATTTCAATCTACATTGATTTTTTGTGTTGTCTAGATACATGTGTACCTAGTTTATGTGATTAAATGTAAAAGTTTTTCAATTCTTACCTATGCGTAATTTGACAATATAATGAAATATGATATATGATTTGATGTTTGTTTATCTTTAATTCATATGTATGACTTCTTATACAGGTTTGAGGTTGTTGTACATAATTCTAAGTCAATAATGATTGAGTATTATGTTTAACCTAGTCGGGTGAGTATTCATGCTAATGGCCCATACTTATGGACCATATGCATGAATACATCATGCTTATGGACTAGTCACATGACTAAACTAGGAGACTGGATTAGTCGTATGATTGAGATATAAGATTGACTCAGTCGCACGACTGAACCTTTAGTCATGCGTATGGATCAATCGCATGATTTAGTCGCACGACTTAACCATGCTAATGGTTCAGTCATACGAATGGAAACCAATAACCTATAAATACCACCTAATTCGTGAAAAACAGAAGACTTAAAGAGATATTATGCATACACATAAACCCTAGCCGTCCAGAGCATCCCAAACAGCCTGTCCAAGTTCATAGTTCATTCCTGATCGATTCGTACTCGTTCTTAACATTTAGTTTCAATCTTATATCGATCGGGTAATCGTTCTCACTAATTGGATCACTAATCAAATAGGATTCCACACTATTTGATCTGGTATAACACAAAATCAATTAGTACTCCGTACGTACACAGTCCTAACAAGTGGTACAGGATCGTTGAAGGGTATAAGTTACAACACAACAAAACAAAGAGGAGATAAACTAAACTTAGGTCAAACAGTAAACTGGATTAAGCAAGTAGTGACACTAAGAACACAAGTAATATAAGAGACAAAACACAAAGAACACAAGTATTTGGTTTTCAAGAATGAAGTATATTGCCTTCCCTATGTTCTATTACAAGTGTTACAAAGCATATTCGAAAGATACAAGAACATGAGATACTTATACAATATCCTACAGCCAGCTATACTTTGACAGCCAGCTGGATACAATTGACTAGACACACATAAAATGAATTGTTGAGTCAAAAGGCAGATTGCCTTCTGACTTGTGACTATGACATGCCATAGCTCACATCCTTATCTATTACAAAAAGGATAAAGTACATAAAGTAGAAAGTTACAGACTCAAGACCTCAATGTACGGTTACCAAAAGCATGGACCTTTTCACCAAACCATGTTAGTTGGTGACTTGCAGAGTTGTAGCGGAAAGGTGTCCAGCTCTATGGAACAGTACATCAAATAAAACATGTTACTAAACATCTTCGGAAGAAATCTGTCTTCATGAACTTGAAGCTTCGTAAGACTTTGTTTCTGAGGTTTCAGAAGACTTTGTCTCTGAGGTTTTGGAAGACTTCATCTTTGGCTTCGGAAGATGTTGGTCTTGGCTTCGAAAGATTTCACACTTACAGTATTTCTGTTGCACATGGGAAACATCCAAAGCATTCTACTTCAATGCACTTGTGCAACATGCAGGAAAGACTAAAGATGTTTAGGTTGCATCAGCCTCTTCATTAATCTCTACAAGTGATATCAGAGCTAAGGCTCTTGATTTTGCTTGATTCAATTAGTTTGGTGTCAACACTCATGTTTTAATTCAAAAGAGTCATCTTTTTTAGTCCAAAGGTGTTTATTGATGTTTTCAGGCATTAAAGTTTATGTTTTTTGTGATACGGCAGATTAGGGTTTCTAGGTAAATCGTATTTTGTGTCTTAGTGTCAAAAATTCGATTTTTTTAAACACAACAGCCTTCAATCGCACAAATAGCTCATTCATATGATTGAAGTCATTCCTATACTCCATCCGTACGACTGAACTTAATCGTATCCTTCATTCGCACGACTGAACAACTCCAGTCATTTGGTTCGAATCGTCTTGTTCATACGCACCATTGAATCCAATCGTACGATTGAATTCATTCGCATCCTTCATTCGCATGAGTGAGATCATTCATATAGCCCATTCGCACGAGTGATCCATACTCATAGCCCATTTGCACGAGTGAAACAGTCATGTTCTAAAGGTACAAAGTTTAAAACAATGGAAGATCAGGTTGCTGCATTCTTTGCCGGAAAGGACTCTCACATCCAGAACCTACTATTTCTGGAAAATGAGATTGGTAATCATAATAAACCGCCAAAGTTGTTAACATTAAATGAATATCCTCAGTGGAAATAGTGGTTTGAGATTTACTTAAATGGAGTTGATCCCAATCTTTGGACTTCCATAGAGACTGGTTACATGGTACCAGTCAGTGCAAATGGAGTCAAGTTGACATTGGGAGGAATGAGCAAAACTCAGAAGATACTCTTCAATGCTGAGAAGAAATTGTAGGCTGTGTTGACTCATTCAATCCCGAAAGACATCTTTCATCAGTTTTATGAGAACAAGCAGGCCAAAAAGCTATGGGAGGCATTAGAGAAGAGATATGATAGAAAGACGACATTAAAGGTACTAAAGGCTAAGGCTCTCAAGAAGGAGATCGATAACTTCTCTTCGATAGGGAATGAGAGCTTAGATAATAATATTGATAGATTTTATCATCTGATGAATGAGCTACAAACACATGGCGTAATCACATCAAGGAAAGACAAAGCTTCAAGCTTTATTGATTGTTTGCCTGAGAAATGGGACTTATTTGTGTCTAACCTGAGACACAACGACATTCTTGCATCATTAGACATATATGACTTCATCTTGAAGTTAAGAGAGGAAGAACTGAGAATGAAGTACAAGTCGAAGAAAGGATCCTACATTCAAAATCCTTTGCTTTACAACTCAGTTCCAACTCCAATTAGGTGAGGAGCACCACTACAAACAACATCTGTGTCCAGTTCTGCGGCTCCTTCCCAAACCACTTCTTCAGGACCATAAATGTCAGGGTCATCTTGAACTCAATACATAGTGCTTGAAACCAATACTACAAAGTGAAGACCGAGAGTCTCGGTAATATCATAGTGGAAGTTGCAAAGGAGCATATGGATCTTCTAGCAGCAGTGGTTCAATCCTTGGATGGCTTAGTTGCTAGGAAGATTAGAAATTGTCATCTTGTAGATGAAGACTACGAGCAAGTTGACGAGAACGAGCTGGAAAGAATGGACATCATGTGGGCTCTAGCAAGTGCAGTTAGAAGAGCTAAAAAGTTTCTCAAGAAGATAAGGTAGAATCTAGTAGCCAAGAAAGATACGACTTTTGATTTCGACAAAACCAAAGTCACCTGCTTCAACTTTGGTGAAAAGGGGAATTTTAAACGTGAATGTGTGAAGCCCAAGAAAACTAGAAATGGTAACCCATTTCCTACTTTCAACCATCAAGACAAAGAAGTTATTGGAACTAGTTTTTCAAGTAAAGAGACAAAGGCACTAACTGCTCAAGGTCATGAAGGAAAAGACCGGTCCCTCCGATTTGTTCTCCTGGAGAATCGAATATTGCCTTTGTCGAAGCACTGGATGATGGGTCTGCGAGAGAAGGTGAGATTGTAGCTGAGCAAGCGATGTCAGATATAGAAGAAGCTGTGAACATGGTAAATAACTTGGTTGAGGAAGAGCTTAGAGCAACAAGTTCAGAATCTCCAGCAACATAAGAGTTTAACTCTGTTTTGATGGCTAATTCAACTGACACGTCACAGGTAAGTTCTTTTGATCAATATTTGAAAAACATGCTTGTTCTAAATGTGAAAGATTTAGGGAAAGCATTTATCTAAAATTTTCTAGGTTATTAGAACACAATGATAATGTAGTAAATGACTTACAACTCTCCACTGAACCTAATCGTATATTAAAACAAAATGAGTGTAGTTTTAAAGAAAAGATAGAACTTTTGGGTAAACAACTAAGGGAAACTGAGGTTGTTGGCTTAAATCAATCCAATGATATAAAGTTTTATTTAAATTCTTTAGAAGAAACCATAAAGGAGGAAGCAGATTTGGAAGTTGAAGTTAATTCTTTAAAACAAAAACTCCATAGCTGGGCTAGTTCTTCTCACATAGTTCAAAACTTAGTGAAAGAACGAAATAATGAGGAAGGTTTGGGATACAAAGTAGTTCCACCACCATATGAGATCCTCTTGAATACAAAATATAGACCTATCAATAAAAACCCAGTTAAGGATCATGTGGTGTCTACTCCTTTAGTTAGTGATCCTGATTGCACAAGTAAGCTGGTGAAATCTGGCACTAAACAAAAGGAGTCTACTTTGAAATCAAAAGGCAAGATGCTAGTTGAGAATTTGGATGGTGAATATAAAAGGGTAAATTTAAATTCAGGTTCACAAACATCCATTTCAGAACCCAAAATGACTAAAACAGTTAACCAAAAACATATAAATCATCAAAGTCCGAACAAAGTGCAAGCTAAAGTTGTTCAAAATGTTAAAACAATTAATTTTGTGAACAAGGCTGAAACATCTAAAAGTGAAGTGATAAAACCCAACCAGACTCACCTCACACATTCACCAAACTCAACATCACATAAAAGTTTTCTTCAATCTGTAAAAGCAAGATCTTGCTACAGTTATGGAAAACAAGGACATATGTATACTAATTGTCCTTATTATCAGACGCCCAGAAAAAAATTGAACTTTATGATACAAAACCAAGTTTTTCTAAAATAAGATCTAACACTCCACTTAAGATTGTTAGTGAACCTAAAGTTCAAATCATAAGTCAGGCATTTGTTTATCACAAACATGCCTTAAACAAAACTGGCTTATGGAAAGAAAAATTACGTATAGTGTCTGATGGTGAGGACAAGAAGAAGATAGATATGCCCTCAGCCACTAAAGGACAATGGGTTGATTTTATGATGTGTGATTCGTTTGGGTCACCCAAGCCAGTTAAGGCTTAGGTCCAAAATTTGAACTAACAAGTTTCTTTGAATGTGCAGGGTGTCCGCTACAGTGCTATCACTAATTCCTGGATTATTGATAGTGGGGCGTGCAGGCACATGACAAGGAATTCGTCTCTTCTTTTCAACGTCAAACAAATCAAAGGGGGACATGTTTCATTTGCTGGGAACAAAGGAGGTTACATCACCACACAAGGCGAAGTGGGAAACAAGAAAGTAAAGTTTGACAAGGTCAACTACGTTCAACAACTACAAAACAACTTACTTTCAGTCTCCAAGATCTGTGGTAAAAGATTTAAAGTTATATTTGACAACAAGAAGTGCTACATGTTGAAGAAGGACTATGTGATTGAGGAGGATAAGGTTCTTATGTCAGCTTCAAGATATAATGATTTGTATGTCTTGGATCTATCAAAAGCATCCACAACTGATCACACAGGTCAATGCTTCTTGTCAAAGGCAACTAAGAAGGACTCAGGCTCATGGCATAGAAGAATGGGACACATCAATCCTAGGAAGATGAATCATCTGGTTCAGAATGACTTAGTAAATGGTGTAACTGTTAAGAATTTTTAGCTTCCAGACTTTTGCATACCATGTAAGAAAGGGAAATAGACCAAGAAAGCTCACAAGGCAAAGAAAGTTAATTCTATTGATATGCCTCTCGAGCTTCTACACATGGATCTGTTTGGCTCTTTCAGCATAAAGAGCATTGTTGGATATCTGTATTGCTTTGTAGTAACAAATGATTACTCAAGATTCTCTTTGGTGATGTTTCTGAAATCCAAATCAGAAACTTTTGAATCATTCAAACATTTGGTAACTACATTGGAATCACTCTACAAGCTGAAAGTAAGGCAGATTTGATCAGACAACAGCACAAAATTCAAGAATCAGTGGATGGAGGCATACTGTAGAGAAAGAGGAATTGTTCATCAATTCACCTCTGCCTACACTCCATAGATGAACGGTGTAGCTGGAAGAAAGAATCAGAGCTTGATAGAGACTGCCAGGACAATGCTAGCCGACTCAAAACTGCCTATTCAATTCTTGAATGAGGTGGTGGCAAATGCTTTTTACATTCTTAATCAAGTCTTTGTGGTCAAACGACATAGAAAAACAGTTCTTAATCAAGTCTCAACTGATTATGCCTCGGAAATGGAAAAAGGATATCTTCACGATGGTGCATATCAATGTTTTGTGTTTGAGCCAAAATATATGAGTGAAGCCTTAAACGATGAGGCATAAGTTATTGCAATGCAAGAAGAACTCCTACAGTTCATGAAATTAAGAGTATGGACGCTTGGGGACAAACCAAAAGGTGCTAAGGTGATTAGCACTAAATGGGTGCTGAAGTGCAAGAAAGATGACCAAGGGGTCATAATCAGGTATAAGGCTCGACTTGTAGTTCATGGATTTCGACAATTCGTAGGCATAGATTACAATGAAGTGTTTGTACCGGTGGCAAGGATGGAACCAATACGTATATTTCTAGCCTATGCATCCTACGTGAAGATTAAAGTTTTTCAACTACATGTGAAGAGTGCATTCCTTCATGGTGAAATCTGTCAGACGGTCTATGTCAGTCAACCCAAAAGATTTGAGGATCCTTTTCATCGGGATAGAGTTTACAAGCTGGACAAGGCTCTTTACAGGCTCCATCAAGCCCCGAGAGCCTAGTATGAGAAACTCTCAACTCATCTAGTGAAACATGGTTTTCACAAAGGAGTTATTGACTGTACATTGTTCATCAAAGAAAAGGATGGACATTTACTACTAGTACTGATTTATGTGGATGACATAATCTTCGATTCCAAAAACAAAGAATTATGTAAACAATTTGAATCTGTAATGAAAGAAGAGTTTGAGATGAGTGCCATAGGGGAGATGAAGTTTTTTCTCGGCTTACAGGTGGATAAGACACCAAAAGGAATCTTCCTGCATCAGACCAAATATGTAGAAGATATCCTCAGTGGATTCGACATGGAGAATGCTTCGGCAGCTGTAACTCCACAGGCCACGAACCATAATCTGGCACCCCATGAAAATAGTGATCTGGTTGATGCCACCATGTATAGAGGAATGATCGGATCTCTCATGTACCTCACAGCCTCGCGTCCTGATATCATGTATGCCACGTGTCTTTGCTCCAGATATCAAGCGAAACAAAAAGTAAATCATCTCATCGGGGTTAAAAGGATTTTTCGTTATCTGAAGGGTACTTCAACACTCGGGTTGTGGTATCCCCATGACAATGACTTTGAGCTTACAGCATATAGTGATTCGGACTATGGTGGTTGCAAAATGAATTACATGTCAACAGCAGCAAGAAGTCAGTTCTTTGGTAGACGGTTAGTTACCTGACAGTGTAAGAAGCAGACCTCAGTTGCTCTGTCAACATGTGAAGCTGAATACGTTGCTGCTGCAAGTTGTTGTTCTCAAATCATTTACATTCAACAGTAAATGCGTGACTACAATTTACAATTTTCAAATATCCTTATTTTTGTTGATAATTCTGCTACATTAGCTGTAACCAAATATCCGGTGCAACATCCTAAAACAAAACACATCGGTATTAAATATCACTTTATGCGTGATTGTTTTGAAAAAAATTAATCGATGTTGTTAAAATTAATACTGATTTTCAACGTGTCGACCTCTACACTAAAGCATTTGACAAACCAAGATTTTTATATCTTTTAGAGGTTAATGGCGTGAAAAGAAAAGTGATGTGATTCAAGATGAAGAAAGTTTGTAGTCCGACTAGTTTTTCTTATTTTATTTTATTTTATTTTCCTATCTATTAAAATCCAAAAACACAAAAAGATTTTTGGTTTTAGTATTTTAGGGGGAGAATAGTCGTAGGTTAGTATTGAATTGCAGTATTTATTTATTTTAAAAAAATGAGGGGGGAGGGTAGGTTAGCTAAAAGAAGTGAAATCAAATCTTTGATTTTGATTCAAAGCTTATGGAAAGTGATAGTACACATGGAACAAATTGGTTGGGACTTCAAAACTAGTTTGCTAAAAATGTGAAATTCAAAGTACAAGTCTGAGAAGTCTAAGCACACTAAAGAAAAAATGATGGTTAAACTAGTTTGCTACTGAGGGAACATAGGGAAAGTAGACCTAGAGGTTGCTAGTTCATTATATGATGTGTCGGTAGATTCAACACAATAGATTAGAGGACTTCATTGGTGAATTAAAATTCAAACCAACTTGTTCAACTTGTTGTGGGTTCTCATCTTATCCCTGGTTATGACAATCAACACATTTCTAGTAAGGGGTGACGAGCAAAATAAACGACACAATGTGTGCGGATGACCATAAATATGAGCAAAGCACATGTAAAAACTGCTAAAAGTAATCAAGCTAACAAAAATGTGTTGTTGGTGCGTTGTGTGCAAAAGAAAAATATATACTCTAACAAGAAGATAGGTTGTGTGCCTCTTTACTATGCGGTGGCACTGACCTGAGGATAAGCATAACCTAAATATTCTAGAATTCATTGTTGTTTGCGCCTCTCTGCTGTGCGATGGCACTGACCTGAGGCTTGGCATCTCTTTTAAAGCTCTTAGAATAGTTTCTTCTGGAAATATACCTGTAGACCGCTCAAAAATCTCCCGAGGAATATTTATTACCATATAAGTGTGAGATCCACAAATATTTGTTGAAATAAATAAACCTAATGCATCACCAATGTAAGTCAAATATTTGTGTATGGATTTAAATGGAAAAACATACTGACAATCATCAGGCTGTAATTCTTGAAAGTCAAAATCATTGTGTGCATCTTATAGCTCTAGTATGATTTCTTGAAAGTGCTATTGAATTTCAGACAAAACAAGAATCTAGCATCAAAGTGCATATTAAAAAAGGGGGTTCCCAAACGATTCTGATATACCTATATGATTCCCTAATAAATTGTTCCAGAAATGGTTAAATTAACTTGAAGCTCTTCTGCTTAAACCCAAAACAACAAAAATATGTCTTGTTTTTCTCTTAAAATTCTATGTTATTTCCTATTTTCTAGTCGTTTGTTGTGTAGATGTCATACTATACAACTCGATGTACTCTGTGAATCATTAACTAAAAGTGGTCACGTCTGAAGTGACCAATCGGTTTTAAATTAAAAGGATCACGTCTGAGGTGATCAATAGGTTCCAAACCAAAAGGAACACGTCTAAGGTGATTAATCGGTTCCAAACTAAAGGATCACGTCTGACGTGATCAAATTGTGTTAAAAGGTCATAATGCTTATCAAAGGTTAAAATTTCAAAGGTTTGAAAGTGTATGAGGTCAAACTCATGAGTATGAGGCAATCGTATGATTGAATCATAAGTATGAGCCGCTTGCACGATTGAACCATAAGTATGAGCCAGTCACACGATTGGACCATGAGTATGGGACAACCACGCGATTGGACCACAATACTAAACCAATCGTACGAATGGATGAAGGAGTATAAGACAGTCGCACCACTGAACCCAATCTCATGACTAAAGCATGAGTATGGGCTGAGTCACATGACTGAAGCATAAGTATGGGTCAAGTCGCACGACTGAAACTTAAAATAGTATAAATAAGGGGGTCGGTCGGTCGTAACCTTACCACCCTTCAAATCCTCTGAAATCGCTCGTACGAACATACTCTGCCCAAATTTCATTTGCCTGTTCTTACTGACTGATCTGTGTTTCTAAGAGTCTTTTTACTCATCTACAGGTACTGGGATGATCAAAATGAACATCTTAATCTTATCCTTAAGGGCTGATTGGGCTAAAACCTTAAACCGAGACTAAAACCCTAAAATAGACCACTTAACTGGACATAAATGTTGATTTAAAAGAAATAAGTGTTATTTTGAGTCTCTGTGAGTATAATGCTCTAAACACAGGCTAATATCAAGTTTTGACAAAGATTAGATTCTAGGGTGTTCAACAGTGTAGGATACGAATGGTCATGCTGATGAACACCAGTCGCACGATTGAGCCAGGCGAATGACTCAATCACATGTATGAATCATGCTTATGGGTTGAGTTGCACCACTGAATCAATCGCATGGTGTAACATACGTCTATGCTTAGTCGCAGGCTAAATCGCACGACTGAACTCAGCCGCAGGTTCAATCGTACGACTGAACTCAATCGTACGACTAAAACTCAGTCGTATGGTTTAGTCGCATCACTGACCCAGTATTATCAAAACACCTTAGTTCCAACTACCTTCGGTTATGCATAAAGTTAACGTATATGTTTCTTGTTTTGTAGCATCATGGCTGATAGTTAGACTATGAGCACCAAGCACAATATATGTGCTCATCTCGATGCTACTTCCACAAATGCCACAGAGTTCACTAGGATTATAGCCTTTCTACGTAGGTCGAGGATCTACAAGGCTATATCTGCTCCCGGCACACCCTACAGGTCTATACAGCATGCCTTCTAGGAAGGTGCTTCAGTTGTTCGGTCTGTTAAGCCTCACTGCATTAGGAGCTCTATCTTCGGGCAGGAGATAGAGATCATAGAAGACGATCTCATGAGAGTTTTGGATCTAGGTGATGACGGTACTTACCCAACCAAGTTACAACCCCTGACTGTTCGAGGATATTTTCTACGAATAAAGTACAATGGGGACATCAATGTAGGTGTGCTGAACAAGACCAACCTGTGCCCCAAGTTTAAGCACTTAGCTCGTGTGATTCTCAAGAGCATAGCATCAAGAAGGGGAGGTTTTGACGAGATGTCCGATCAAATCCAGAATGCATATGTTGCTCTGGTGCTAAACCACCCGCTTAGTTTCTCACACATGTTATTCTCCTACATGGTAAAGAACATTAAGGCTAAGGGCAAGGAAGGCTTTTGTATGTACCCATGTTTTCTACAGATGATCATTGATGAAAAGCTTCCTTCGTTGCCTAAGGAAAGAGACAATGTTGTTACACTCGAGGTGATGGATGATACTACATTGGGTAGGATGAAGGTCTACCGGGGAAGCAAGTGAGGCCCCCGGTAAGAAGACTGTTTGTTCATTTGGCCAACGAGGAGTATGTGGCGCCTGCTCGCAGGAAGTGGCGTCATGATGACAGTGACTCTGATGTTGAGCGCATCATGGCACCCAAAGACGAAGAACACCATGACGATGAAGACCATGATCAGGGTCAAGGTGGTGAGGCACCTGGTGGAACAGAAAGGGCTGCTTTCTACCAAGACTTCTGGATAGATGAAGATGAGGAGTAGGATGATCAACCACTATTGAGGACTGTTGGGAGCCGGGTTGTGGCCACAGACAAAGGGATGGAGGCGGTTGGCGGACGCCACGCTGAGTCAAGGGATGTTGCTACTGATGTCACTGATCCTACTTACATCCCAGACCAGCCTATCAGCCAAAGGGGAACTTCGGTCTCCAAGGGCTCGAGGAAAAAGAGAATGGCCCATCCTCATGGGAAAAAGAGTAAGATGTCGAGGTTTACTTTGATTACTTCTTCTACTACCACTACCACATCCACACCCACTTCCACAGCCACCACTACAGCCACAGCCACCACCACTACCACCACCACCACCACCACCACAGCTACTACTACCACCACCACTCCTCCCACTACCACTATCCCTCCTCCCACCACCACTACCATAGCCACTCCACCACATCCCACTTTGATTCCACCTCCCATATTCACCACATGCAGCACTACCACCACCACTCGCCAAGATAGTCCCTCCACCCAATCCATATTCACAGCTCGACCAACTTTACCCATGGTCGGGTTAGAGGAGTAGTTGGCTAACCTCAACCGCATTGTGCTGAGACAGGTTGCCATCGATGAGCTAAGGATTAAATAGCTAAACCAGATGATGGAGGTGAATGCAGCTCAGGCAAAGCACAACGTGCAACTCCGCGAGAAGAGTGCCCAGTATGAGAGAGCTCTAGGTCAAGCCCACAATGCACTTACTAGTCAAAATGAGCTGGTATGGGCTTTAATGAACAAGATAGAGGAGCCTGAGAAGAAGAACAAGAAGATACTGCTAAAGCTCAAGGGATCAAAGAGCGAGCCATTAAAGATAGAGACGGTGATGATGATGATGATGATGATGATGATAAGGATGAGGATGATTCTGAGGAAGATGTTGATGAAGGAAGACAGAGCAGTAAAGATAAAGACGGTGATGATGATCAGGAAGGTGATGCAAATATGTCTGCATCAAATCCTCAAGCTCAGGAGGGGCATATTAAATGAAACCAAGATCAAGGAGCCTCATCCTTAGCTCCTCCAGCTGAAGAATCGACAGATCAAGAAAAAGTAATTATTAGATTTTTGTATTTAAAAACCTTTGTACCTGAATATATATTACATTAATGTAGTTAATGATCATATATGTTTGTTTATGTTTTAATGTTTTATATAATGACTTATGTGTGATGTGCTAAATGTTTAATCAAATAGATGAAGATCAACAAACAGATGAATATGATGTTGCTCCCCTTCAGCAAGTCAAGACTTAACTTACCATGATTCCTGACTTGCAAGAGATAGTCAGAAGGTTAGTGAGCTACACTCTTGAAGAAGGAGAAATCATTCATGATTTGACCGATGACCAGTTAGCTGAGATATTCCGACTCAATCCTTATGAAATTGTTAAAGATGCTCTAGAAGTCGATGTACTAAGTGATGAGGAGCTACAGGATGTTGATGAGATCGAGATTGAGGATGTTATAGCTAAGCATTATCCAGAGTACACTGACCACGAAAGCAATGTTATCCCCAACTTCGGTGATAGTTTTGGTAGTGCTATGTTTAAGAAATTGGAGGAGATGGAAAAGGAGAAAGAAAAAGAAGAAAGCATAGCCCAAGCTTCAGATGTTAATGTTGATATCAAGAAAGCTGAATGGGCAGATTGTTTTGCAGATATGAAAGCCCAGCGCGCGCCCCAAAAGCAAAATGCCTACACAAAGCTTTATAGAGTCAAAAGACATCCAAAAGTGTCTGGCAAAATTATAGCGTGGGTATATTTTGAAGATTTGGATGTATATGCTGTAAAGAGAGAAAAGGGGATTGAGTACTTCAGATATCCTCATGTTCTGAAGACTCTTCCTGGTTTTCCGCTCAACCGACTGACATGTTAGATCTGTTGTATGCTAATCCAAGGAAGATGTTAGGTTGGTTTGAGGCTGTGTTAAAGAAGGAATACCATGTTAGGACTTGTTAGGACCATTTAGGTATGGATTACTAACTGATTCTGCGCGTATACCAAGTCAATAGTGTGGAATCCTATTTGATTGGCGATCCAATCAGGTAGAACACAATTAAGATCACTCTAACGATTAACGAAACATTATGAATATTTTGAACACGATCAACTATGATCTATGAACTTCGAACAGGTTTTCTTGAGTCTCTGGACGGCTAGGGTACGATTATGTGCGTAGGTATTTGAATTCTTAAGTGTTTCCACAAATTAGGTGGCATTTATAGGTTAGGGTTTTCCATTCATGCTACTAAACTTCAGTCATGCGATAGAAGCATGCGATTGATCCATCCGCATGACTGAAGGTCCAGTCGTGCGATTAAGTTAATCTTATGTCTCAATCATGCGACTGATCCAGTCTCTTGGTTCAGTCTTGCAACTAGTCCATTAGCATGAAGTATTCATGCGTATTGTCCATTCGCATGAGAACTTCATACAATTAAGTTTGAACATGTTTCTCAGTAATTATTTACTAAGAATTATGTACACAACCACAAACCTATATAGTTAGTTCAATATGCGTGTTCACACAATAACTAATGAAATATTAAACATTATACGCATCAACCACACAATGTATTTCATTCAATCACATATATGTAAGACATGAAAGACATTTTACATGAAGCTCCTAAACTAGGTACACATGTATCTACAAATTCCCCCTTGGACCTAGTTTACATCATTGTCTAACATTCTTCATTAGATCTTCAAACTTCTTGTACTTCTCTCTCTTGTAGCTCTGGCATGTATCTCAAATGCAAAACAAAGCCTTATAACATTTTGAAACTGGAGGGCTTGTACAATGTCTTGCGAATCATAGAATAGTGGCCACTTGTATGAAGTATAAACATCATCAGCAGACAAGTTGGTCAGCCACATAGGGTCAAATACCAGGATAGTATCCATTTGGCTCTCCTTTTGTAAGACTATAACTGCATCACCTGTTCTCCAATCATAGTACCACCACTTGAAGTGTGGAGTGAAGTCCTGTGGCATTTCTCTTAGAGAGATTCTTGACATTATGCGTGGAGGACTCCACTTCAGCACTATCTTAGGCTTTCTAGTAATAGGATCAACTTCAGACCGTCTGATGTACCTCGTCGGTTGTTGAGGTCTGAAGTTAACCCACTTGGTGTGGTACTCTTTCCTCAATGCAGCCTCAAACCAGCCTGACATTTTCTTTGATTAGCATATAGTAACTTTAGTCGTGCCAGCTGGTTGAGCTCAAAACCAGGAAGATTCTTTAGATCGTGTGCGAATCTAAAGTACTCTATGCCATTTTCTCTCTTCACGCCGTACACGTTCAGATCCTCAAATAAGCCGTGCGATGATTTTACCTGACACCTTTAAGTGTTTCTTGACTTTGTACAGCTTGGTGTAGACATTAGGCTTTTGTGCAATGCGCATGATTCGAATCTCAGCAAAACAGGCCGCCCATTTAGCCTTTTTGATGTTCACATCAGCGTCTGAGGCTTGGGCTTGATCCTTATCCTTCTTGGACTCTTGCTCCATCTGATCTAGTTTTTCAAATGTATCACTAATGAGAGTATCACCCAGATTGAGGGACTACATTTCCCTCTCTGTCAGCATACTATGGATAATGATCAGCGGTGATGTCCTCGATATCGATTTGATCTATGTCATTGAGCTCATCATCACTTGTAAATTTAAAGGGTAGGAGCGTCCTTGACAATCTCGTCCGGTTAAGCCGGAATATCTCAACAAGTTGTTCATCAATAAGGTCATGAATGATTTCTCCTTCTTCAGGAGTATAGCTTACAGACCTTCTGACTATCCCTTGCAAATCAAGAATCATTGTAAGTTGAGACTTGATTTGCTGAAGGGGAGTAACATCTTACTTATCTTGCTGAGATGATTGATCTGCTTGATTTAAACATGTAACACATGAATTGTTAGTAATTAATCAAGACAATCAAACATTTAATAAAGATATATAAACATTAATTACATAATATTAGTAAAAGATTCAAGTACAAAAGTTTTCAATACATAAATATCTAATCATTACTTTTGCCCTGAATAGCAGGCGCGTCAATAGGTGGGGCGGAAGATGAAGCTCCTTGGTCTTGATTTCTCTTGGTGTGTCTCTCTTGACCCTAACCTAAGGCAGATTCAGCTGCATCTCCTTCTTCTTCATCATCATCATTGTGCCTTCCCCTTGTCCCTTCTTCTTCACTGCCTCATCATCATCACTATCGTAATCCTCTTCATCATCATCATCATCATCATCATCTCCTTCTTTGATCTTGAGAGGCTCATCTTTGGATCCCTTGAGCTTGAGCATGACGGTCTTGTTAGATGCTTCCAACTCCCCAATCCTCTTAGCTGATTGGCCTTTTTGCTCCTAGAGTTGGGCAATTTGCTGAGCTTGCTGTTAGATCTGTTATGCTTGGGTAGCATTAAGCTCCACAAGTTGACGTAGTTGGCAGCTCTCTCTTCATCAGTAGTCAACAGCTTCATAACCATTCGGTTGAGTGCTGACAGCTGTTCCTCTACTCAATGGGGGGGGGGGGCAGAGATGGTCCTGTGGTGAATGTTGGGTGGGATGATGGTCCGGCTTGGTGGTTGGTGGTGGTAGTGGTGGCAGTGGTGAATATGGGTGGTGGTATATGAGTGGGTGGTGAAGGGTAGGTTGTAGTGGTAGTGGAAGGGAGTGTGGTACTGATGGTTGGTGGTATGGTAGTAGTGGTGGGTGGTGTGGTAGTAATGGTGGGTGGTGTGGAAATAGTGGTGGTAGCTGTGTGGTGTGGTGGTCAATGTGAACCTTGGCCTCTTCCCCTTCTTGCCATAGGGTTGAGTCATTCTCTTTCTCCTCGAGCCATTGGATACAGTGGCTCCCCCTTGGCTACTGGGCTGGTCTCGGGTGTAAGATGGATCAGTAGTAGCCTCCCCAAACTCACCCTGGCATCCACCTACTGCCCTAATCCCTCTCTCGGTGGCAACCACCCTGCTGCCCACCGTCTGAACTAACGGGTCTGAACTAACGGCTCTTCATTAGTCTCCTCCTCCTCATCTGATGGAATCCTGCCCTATCAGATCCTCTATGGGTGGATGGTGGAGATGTAGTATTTGTGGTAGTGGCCCTAATGTGAGTGGGGCCAGTATCTCCACCATCACCATTGTCATCATCATCAGAATCATAGACTGGGAGCGCAATCGGCTCAGTATCTGAGTCACTATCATCGTGATGCCACTTCTTCCAAGCTGGCGCCACGTAATCCTCTCGGGCCAAATGCCCAAACAATCTCCTTACCGGGGGCTTCACCTATTTCCCCCGGTATACCCTCATTCTTCCTAGGGTGGTATCATTCATCACCTCTGGGTAACTACGTCCTCTCTCTCTCTTAGGCAGCGAAGGAAGCTTCTGGTCGATGATCATCTGTATGAATCGGGGATACATACAGAAGCCTTCCTTTCCTTTGGCCTCTATGTTCTCCACCAAGTAAGTGAAGATCATCCTTGAAAAGCTGAAAGGATGATTCAGAACTAGAGCTACATAGGCATTCTAGATCTGATCAGAAACCTCGTCGAAACTTCCCTTCCTCGAGGCTATACATCTCAGCAGCACATGGGATAAGTATTTGAACTAGGGCACAAGTTGCTCTTGTTGAGCACACCTGCGTTGATGTCCCCCCGAGTACTTAGACCGAAGGAAGCATCCACGAACTGTCAGCGGATATAGTCTGGTAGGGCAATCGCTATCGTCTCCCAACTCTAAGACTGTCCTTAGGTCCTCCTCATAGATGTCAATGGCCTGGCCAAAGATAGAACTCTGAATCCGATGAGGCTCTAAGGACCTATCTACAACAACGCTTTCCCAGAAAGCCTGCTGTATCAACATGTATGGTGTGCACGGGTAGAGATCGCTCTAAAGATCCTCGATCTCCTTAGAAATGAAATAATACCCGCGAACTCGGATGCAGTCCGTTAAATCAAGTCAAGATGAGCACATATGTTGTTCTTTGTGCTCATCGTCCATCGACTCGCCATGCTTCTATAACACAAGATAGATAAACATTAGAGTGTGATTACTAAATGACAAATGAATTTATTGGACTTGAATCCTTTTGTTCTGTCATGCGAATGGACAATGCGACTGAGTCTGTGACATGCGATTGAGCAAGCGACTGGGCTTAGTCAAATGCTTTCCCATGTGGTTCACAAAGTCGTGCGACTGAACTCAATTGCATGTGATAGTCGTGCGATTGTGCTAATCTCCTAGCTCAGTCATGCGATTCAAGTTCGTCAGTAAGCCCATTTGCATGACAGTCTGTGTTTCCATTCAAATTTGAAGTTTGAGCAAAATTTAATTTTAGATGTTGTGGTTTGGCTCATTAGACTCTCAATCGTTCCTATTAACCTCTAACACATTTAATTTTGCAAGTTACTTAGTTTGAATGGTTATTTAAAGCACTGATTTTCGGTTCTGTTTGGCACGATTCGATGATTCTTTGAGTGGATGATGTCGTACATTACCTATATAATCAAGCAAGATCGTTAGTAGCAACAGTAATCGGTCTATAACAGTAAGTCAAGATTTTGGCAGCGTAACGATACAATCGTGCGATTTGGGGCAATTTGGAGGTGATGAGCGACTGCGACCGACTCCCCCTCTATTTATACTATGGTTTCCTCCAGTCGTGCGACTGACCCTATTCGCACTCTTGAGTCGTGCGACTGAGGCACAGTCGTACGGCTAGCACAGTCGGTCACCTTCAGTCGTGCGACTACGTTTCAGACCTGTGATTGTCTCATTTGGTCATCTCCATTCATGCGATTGGTTCATCCTTGTGATTAAATCATGTGAATTGACTCATGCTTATGGTCCAATCGCACGTCTGGTCCATACGTGTGGTTAGTTGTGCGATTGGGCTTATACGCACTGTCCAATCGGACGACAGGTCCATACTAATGGTCCAGTCATGCGAATGGATCATGTTTATGAGGTTGACCTTATAACCTTTCTTACCTCAACCCTTTTACTTATTGATGAGACATTTTAACCATTTATCATCTCAAATATGACCATTGAAACATAGAAAACTATTGATCACCTCAGACGTGATCTGTTTAACAACAAAACTTTGTCACCTTAGACGTGACCCTTTTACATTTGAAAATCCAATTGGTCACCTCAGACGTGACCTTTTTAATGAGTGATTCCGGATTGACTTCTAATGCATAGTCCGACATTTACCTACTAAATTAATTGAAAGTAACTAAATTAAACAACTAGAAATAAAACAAAGCTAAAAACATAATTTGTATTTTTGTGTGAGGTTGAAATCTTAAGATAAGTATCTAACAGATTTTTCTTGGACAGTATAGTGTCTAGTTACTTTGATCATAACTGGAACGATTCATGTTGGTATAATACAGGTTTATCAAAGCTTTTGGGACATTTTACCAAAGCATTTTGATGCTAGATTCTTCTTTTCATCGAGAGTCATTAGCAAGTTCAGGAAATCATACTAGTGTTACAAGATGCACACAGTGGTTTTGACTTTCAAGAGTTGCATCTCATGATGATTGTTGGTATACTTGTCCTCTTAAATCCATACACAGATTTTTGACACACATTGGTGATGATTTAAGATTTAATTATTTCAACAAGAATTTGTGGATCCCATGCTTATATGGTAATCAACGTTCCTCAGGAGATTTTGGAGCGGTGTACGGGTAGTATTCAAGAAGAAACTATTCTAGAGCTTTCAAAGAGATGCTAAGCCTCAGGTCAGTGCCACCGCACAGTAGACAGGCGCAAACAACAATGCATTCTAGAATATTTAGGTTATGCTTATCCTCAGGTCAGTGCCACCGCACAGTAGAGAGGCACACAACCTCTCTTTTGTTTGACCAATTAAATTCTTTTTGCACAGATCTCATCAACATTAGGTTATTAGCTTGATTGGTTTTTGCATTTTTCATGTGCTTTGCTCATTTTATGGTCATCCGCACACATTTGTGGCGTTTATTTTGCTCGTCACCCCTTATTGAAACTTTGTTGATTGTGTTAACCAGGGATAAGATGATAACCCACAGCTTGTTGAACAACTTAGTTTGAACTTGAAATCACCAACGAGTTCTACTTATCTATTGTGTTGAATCTACTGACACATCATCTAATGGTCTAGCAACCTCTAGGTCTACTTTCTCCGTGTTACCTTAGTAGAAGCTAGTTTTACTATCATTTTTACTTTTATTGTTGCTTAGACTTCTCAGACTTATACTTCGAATTTTGCATCTTAAACAATTTCATTATTTTAAAGTCCCAAACTCTTTGTTCTTGTGTACTATCATTTTCCATAGACATTGAATTAGTATTACAGATACGATCTCATTTCTATTGGCTAGACTGTCCTCCTCCCTCGTTTTTTAAGTACTGAAATTAAGGAAACTGATTTAATACTAATTTAATCTATTCGCCCCCTAAGATTCTAACACTGAAAATGTTTTTGCGTAAGAATTTTAATAGGTGAAGAAAATAAAATAAAATAAAGTAAAAATAAAAATTACGTCTACTTGTCGGACTAAGTACTATCTTCATCAGAAATCACTTCACTTTTCTTTTTAATGCCGTTGACCTCTAACAGATATAAAAAGGTGGTTTATCAAAAGCTTTTGTGTAGAGGTCAGAGCATTGAAAATCCGCATTAATTTTAACAACATCGATTAAGTTCTTTTCAAAACAATCACGTATAAAGTGATATTTAATGCCGATGTGTTTGGTCTTAGGATGTTGGACTGGATTTTTAGTTACGGCTATAGCAGCAGAATTATCAACAAATATAAGAGTGTTAGAGAATTTCAAACCATAGCCCGCATGTGTTGTTCAATCCAGATGATTTGTGAACACCAGCTTGCAGCAGCAACGTATTCAGCTTCACAAGTTGACAGAGCAACTGATGTTTGCTTCTTACACTGCCACATGACTAATCTTCTCCCAAAGAATTGACATCCTGCTAAAGTTGACTTGTAGTTAATTTTGCAGCCGCCATAATCCAAGTCACTCTACGTTGTAAGCTCAAAGTCATCGTCATGAGGATACGCAATCCAACTGTTAGAGTACCCTTCAGATAACAAAATCCTTTTGACGCCTATGAGATGGTTGACTTTCGGTTTTTCCTGATATCTGGAGCAGAGACACATCGCATAC
This sequence comes from Flaveria trinervia, assembly GCA_025506515.1. NCBI lineage: Eukaryota > Viridiplantae > Streptophyta > Magnoliopsida > Asterales > Asteraceae > Flaveria > Flaveria trinervia. Next base: position 87,983,910 of record CM046444.1, on the reverse strand, counting down.
ATGATATTAGGTCTTGAGGTAGTGAGGTACATGAGGGATCCGGTCATTCCTCGGTATATAGTGGCATCCACCAGATCACCATTTTCGTCGCGTGCTATGTCATGGTTTGTAGCAAGTGGAGTCCCAGCTGCGGAAGCATTCTCCATATCGAACCGACTTAGAATATCACCTACATACTTGGTCTGATGTAGAAATATGCCCTTTGCTGTCTGATCCACCTGTAACCCGAGAAATAACTTCATCTCTCCCATGGCACTCATCTCAAACTCAACTTTCATTACTGCTTCAAATTCTTTACATAGTTCTTCGTTTTTGGAACCAAAGATTATATCATCAACATAAATTTGAAAAATCAATAAGTTACCATATTTTTCTTTGATGAACAGTGTACAGTCAATCACTCCACTGCGAAATCCGTGTTTCACAAGATGAGTCGAGAGCTTTTCATACCATACTCTTGGGGCTTGATGGAGCCCATAGAGAGCCTTGTCTAGTTTGTAAACTCTGTCCTGATGATACGGATCCTCAAATCCTTCGGGTTGACTAACATACACTATCTCCCGGATTTCACCATGAGGAAACGCACTCTTTACATCCAATTGATATACTTTAATCTTCATGTAAGATGCGTAGGCAAGGAAGATACGGATTGCTTCCATTCTCGCAATAGGTGCAAAGACTTCATTGTAATCAATTCCCTCGACTTGTCGAAATCCTTGAACTACAAGTCGAGCCTTGTTTCTGATTATGACAACTTGGTCATCTTTCTTGCATTTGAAAACCCATTTGGTGCCAATGACCTTAGCACCTTTAGGTCTATCCACCAGTGTCCATACACCTAACTTCTTGAACTGAAGAAGTTCTTCTTGCATGGCACTCACCCATGCCTCGTTGTTTAGTGCTTCACTGACATATTTTGGCTAAAATTGAGAAACAAAACATCGATACGCACCATCGTGAAGATATCCCTTTGCCATTACTGAGGCATAATCAACTGAGTAAAGCTGATTTCTTGTCTGAACTCCAGATGTTACATCTCCAATGACATTCTCTAGAGGATGATAAACATTTAAGCGTGATCCAAGAGTGGTGGGCACCACTACCTCATGATCCATATTGTGAACAGCAGGTTCAGTATCTGAGGCAGTGGGAGTGTGAGGTTCCGAAGTGTCAGAGGCATCAACATCAGATGCTTGTGTACTTGAAGTAGTAGGAACCTGATCCTCCTGATCCTTCTCCACGTCTTCATCATCTAAGGAAGAGTCACTTACTTCCAGTGCTCCGCTTGAATGACTGGAAGACTCACCTTATGAACCTAATGTTCTTGAGTCTTGTGACGGTGTGTTTAAGACATCATACATCATTTTGGTTGCCAACTCATCTTCAGGAGGGGAGAGAAGGATGTTAAAGGACTTAAAGAATCCATCAAAATCGAAGAAGAATGCGGGTCCTTTGCCTACCAAGGGGGTGGTGTATCTCTAAACGTCGATGTTTCACCACACTTCTACTTGACCCGTTGCGTTGTTGTAAACTCTCTTATTCGGTATGTTGTATCCTAGAAAGATTCCCTCTTTAGCCTTCTCGCTGAACTTCCCTGACTGAGTTTTCTTCAGAAGAGTACATGGTGCTCCAAACGGTTCGAGGTACTCTAGATTAGGTTTACGTCGTTGTAGTAACTCGTAACACGTTTTACCATGCCGCTTGACCACCAGGACTCGATTTAGGGTGTAACATGCATTGGCAACTGCCTCATTCTAGAATTGAATGGGCAGTTTTGTGTCTGTAAGCATCGTTCAGGCTATCTCTATCAGGCAGTGATTCTTTCTCTTAGCAACTCCGTTCATTTGAGGAGTGTAGGCAGATGTGAACTGGTGCACAATTCCTTTTTCTTTGCAGAATGTCTCCATCCATTGGTTCTTGAACTCGGTACCGTTGTCTGAGCGAACTTGTCATACCTTCAGCTTGTAGAATGACTCCAGTGTAGTTACTAGCTCTTTGAATGACTTAAATGTCTCTGATTTGGATTTTAGAAACATCACCCAAGAGAATCTTGAGTAATCATCTGTAACTACATAGCAGTATAGGTCGCCAGCAATGCTCTTCGTACTGACTGGACCAAACAGATCCATGTGTAGAAGCTCAAGAGGCAACTCAATGGAAATAAATTTATAAGCCTTATGAGCCTGCTTGGTCTGTTTTCCTTTCTTACAAGCGACATAGAAATCCAATAGTTGGAAGTTCCTAACGTTTACGCCATGCACTAGATCATTCTGGATCAAGTGGTTCATCTTCCGGGATTTATGTGTCCCATTCTCCTATGCCAAGAGATGGAGTCTTTCTCTGTTTCCTTTGACAAGAAGCATTGTACTTGATGATCAGTTGTGGAGGCCTTTGATAGATCCAAGACATATAAATCATTATATCTTGAGGTTGACATTAGGACTTGATCCTCCGGAATTACATAATCCTTCTTCAACACATAACACTTCTTGTTGTCAAAGACAACCTTAAAGCCTTTGTCACAGATTTGGGATATAGAAAGTAAGTAATATTGAAGTTGTTGAACATAGTTTACCTAACCAAACATCACTTTCTCGTTTCCCACTTCTCCTTGAGCTGTGATGTAGCCTCCTTTATTTCCAGCAAATGAAACATGTCCTCCTTCAATTTGTTTGACGTTTGAAAGGAGAGACAAGTTCCCAGTCATGTGCCTTGATGCGCCGCTATTAACAACCCAAGTATTTGTAGAAGCACTATAGCGGACACCCTGAGAAGGTTCGGTTGAGATCAGCCATCATCGCAGAGTTGGACTGTTCGGTGCTGGTGATTTTGAACATGTAGGTCTGAGATCCTCTTCAGTCAGGTGAGTGACCATATTAGTATCATCTTCATGATATGACATTACTAGCTCAACTGCTATATCACCTTCACTTGCGGTGTCATCATCCACATCAACATTTGCAATGTTGGACTCACCCAAGGATACAAAACCAAAGGTCCAATCTTGACCTTCGTCATCTTGTGTAGTCAGAGCTTTAGGATCTTCGCTTGATGATGCAACTTCGCTTGTGGGTTTGTCTTTACAGTTGAATATGAGAAAGGATTATCGTTACATGTCTTTTTGGGCTTCACACATTCATATTTGAAGTGCCCCTCTCTCCACAATTGAAACAGGTAACTTTGGTTTTATCGAAACCAAAAGTAGTATCCTTAGTGGCTATCAAGTTCTGTCCAGTCTTTTTCACAAACTTCTTGGCTCTACGGACAACACTAGCCAATGCCCACATAATATCCATTCTTCCCAATTCACTCTCGTCCACCTCCTCGTAATCCTTATCAGCCAGATGGCAATTTCCAATCTTTCCTGCAACTAGTCCGTCGTAAGAACGAACAACTGCAGCTAAGAGGTCCATATGCTCCTTTGCAACCTCCACAATGATATTCCCAAGATTCCCGGTCTTTAACTTCATCGCATTTGATTCAGGTACTATATGTTGGGTGCTAGATGACCTAGTTGTTTCAGATCCTGAAGTAGAGGCTTGCGGAGGAGCTGATGAACTTGACACAAAAGCAGTTTGAAGTGGTGCTCCTGAACTTTTTGAGGTGGAATTGAGTTATACAGAGATGGGTTTTGATCATAAGATCCTTTCTGAGATTTGTACTTCATCCTCAGTTCCTCCTCCCTTAGTTTCAGGATGTAGTTGTTTATGTCTAATTTGGTCATTAAATTGTTCTGTCTCAAATTAGACACAAACAAGTCCCACTTCTCTGGCAGTCCATTAGTAAAGCTTGAGACCTTATCTTCCATTGATGTTGTAACCCCATGAGTGTGCAACTGACTCATTAAATGGTAGAATCGGTCGATGACATCATCCAAGCTCTCCTTGCCCATCGATAAGAAGTTATCAAACTCCTTCTTCAAAGCTTTCGCCTTTAGGGCTTTTAACGATGCATTCGCGTCATATCGTTTTTCCAAAGCCTCCCGTAATTTTTTGCCTGATTATTCTCATAAGATTGGTGGAATATATCCTTAGGTATCGACTGAGTCAACAAAGCATAGACCTTTTTCTCAACATTGTACTTCACCTTCTAGCTATCAGTCATGTCGCCTAGGGTAAGTCTGACTCCATCAGCACCAACCGGCATACTATAACCAGTCTCGATTGTTTCCCACAGATTGGGATCAACACCGTTTAGATAAATTTTGAACATTTGCTTCCATTGTGGGTAATCGTCTAACGTGACAAGCTTAGGCGCCTTATTGTGATTCCCAATCTCGTTTTCCAGAAGTAACAGGTTTTGGATACGCGAGTCCCTACCTGCAGTAAACGCCGAGTACTAATCTTCCATTTCTTTATACTTCGAGAGATAGAACAAAACTATTTAACTGGTGCGAATGGAGAGATGCGATTGGGTTAATCGTGCGGATGGACTAATGCGAATGAGACAATATTGCGATTGAATCAATGCGGTTGAGTCAATCGTGCGATTGAGCAGGTGTGGATGAACAATGCGAATGGGGTGTTCAGTCGTACGAATCGATGGGCGATTGAGTTCAATCGTGCGTATGGGAGGTACAATTGACTTTAGTCGTGTGATTGAGCCAATCGTGCGACTGAGGCTGCTGGATTTAAAAATTTGAAGATTTTGGCACTTTGACACAAAAATACGATTTTTCACAAACCCTAATCTGTCGTAAGCCGAAAAACGTGAACTTTTAGACCTGGAGACACTTAAAAACATTGTTTTACCAAAAAGATGGTGTTTTTGACTGCAAAAACGTGAGATTTACACCGAAAACGATTGAATCACACGCAAAATCACGAGCCAAAGCTCTGATACCACTTGATGGACCGTTTAGGTAGAGAGTACTAACTGATTCTACGCGTATACCAACTCAAATAGTGCGGAATCCTATTTGATTGGCGATCCAACCAGGGAGAACACAGTTAAGATCACTCTAACGATTAATAAAACGTTATGAATGATTAGAACACGATTAACTATGATCTATGAACTTAGAACAGGTTTTCTTGAGTCTCTGGACGGCTAGGGTATGATTATGTGCATAGGTATTCGAATTCATAAGTTTTTCCACGAGTTAGGTGGTATTTATAGGTTAGGGTTTTCCATTTGTTCGACTGAACCATTAGCATGGTTTAGTCGTGCGACAGAAGCATGCTTTTGATCCATCCGCACGACTGAATGTCCAGTCATGCGACTAGTCCATTAGCATGAAGTATTCATGCGTATGGTCCATTAGCATGGTCCGTTCGCATGAGAACTTCACATAATTAAGTTTGAACATGTTTCTCAATCATTATTGACTATGAATTATGTAAACAACCACAAACCTATATAGTTAGTTCAATATGCGTTATCACACTATAACCAATGAAATATTAAACATTATATGCATCAAACACCATTATATTTCATTCATACCCATTCAATTACATATATTTAAGACATGAAAGACATATTACATTAAGCTCCTAAAATAGGTACACATGTATCTAGATACCACACCAGGTGGGTAAACTTCAAATGTCAACAACCGAACAGGTTCATACATAAGTCTGAAGTGGACCCTATATCTAGAAAGCCTAAAGTAGTGTTGAAGTGGAGTCCCTCGCGTACAATTTCAAAGATTCCCTTACAAGAAATGTCTTAGGACTTCACTCCATACTTCAAATGGTGGTATTATGACTGGCGGATAGGGGAAGCGGTCATAGTTTTGAACAGAGATGGAAAATTAAAGACAATCAGGGTATTTGACCCAATGTGGCTGACTAACTTATCGGCTAAAAATGTCTAAGCATTATACAAGTGGCCACTGTTCTATGACATGCAGGATATTGTACAAGCTCTATAGTTCTAACATGTTATAAGACTCTACTTTGTATTTCAAATACATGCAGGAGTCACAAAAGAGGAGAAGTACAAGAATTCCAAGAAAATGCTAAGAATGTTAGACATAGAGGAAACTAAGTCCCAGGGGGAGTTTGTAGATACATGTGTACCTAGTTTATGTGATTAAATGTAAAAGTCTTTCATTTCTTACGTATGTGTAATTTGACAATATATTGAAATATTATATATGATTTGATGTTTGTTTATCTTTAATTCATATGTATGACTTATTATATAGGTTTGACGTTGTTGTACATAATTCTAAGTTAATAATGATTGAGTATTATGTTCAACCTAGTCGGATGAGTATTCATGCTGATGCCCCTTACTTATGGACCATACGCATGAATACATCATGCTTATGGACCAGTCGCACGACTGAACCAGGAGACTGGATCAGTCATATGATTGAGACATAAGATTGACTCGATCGCACGACTAAACCTTCAATCATGCGTATGGATCAATCGCATGATTCAGTTCCACGACTGAACCATGCTAATGGTTCAGTCGTACAAATGGAAACCAATAACCTACAAATACCACCTAATTGTGGAAAAATTAAAGACTTAAAGAGATATTACTCGTACATATAAACCCTAGCCGTCCAGAGCGCCCCAAACAGCCTGTCCAAGTTTATAGTTCGTTCCTATTTGATTCCTACTCGTTCTTAACATTTAGTTTCAATCTTATATCGATCGACTAATCATTCTCACTAATTGGATCATCAATGAATGAGATTCCGCACTATTTGATCTGGTATAACGCAGAATCAGTTAGTACTCTGTATTATATATATATATATATT